>JAXQQM020085255.1:0-26530 GCA_034641835.2 Pinus albicaulis | reverse complement strand
GACATGATTTCTTATTTAGAAAGTTGTTATTTCCTTCAACTGCCAATTGACTCTGTTTGTAAAATACATATAAAGAAATATCTTGACATAGATGCTACATCTAGAGATAGGGATTTCTTTTTACGCAGAAAAGACGTTGTAAATATTTATAATCGTCTGATGAAAGAAAGTTATCAATTGCATAGCAAAGACGAAATGAGTGTGAATCTTTGGTATCAAAGTAACCAGGATGATTTATTCTTTTACCATAAGCCCAATGGCGCAGACATCCCTTTTATAGCTGGAATACAAACAAAATGGATGTTGGAAACTATGGTCAAGTTATCCCACAATAGTTTGATAGCCATGGACTCAACATTCAGTACAAACAAATATGGGGTGAGTTTTTTTCCAATGATTGCTTCAATAAAATCATTTATGTTAAAATTAACTTCATTTCATTTAAAATGACAGTATCAGTTATACACGCTTGCGGTCTTTGATGAGCAACAAAGTGGGGTACCAGTTGCCTGGGTGGTGATGTCACGTAATACATCACAAGATATACAAGTATGGTTGGAGAGCCTCATGCTTAGGTGTTTTCGGACTCGTCCCGATTGGAGGGTCAACGCCTTCATGGTTGATGATGCTATGGCTGAAATCATTGCTTTGAGGTAACATCAATATTCTTATTTGAAATTTCAAATTGCATTCATTTGAAGAATTTCTCAAAATGAATTAAATGTCACAGGAGAATCACGAAATGTGAAGTGATTTTGTGTATTTGGCACGTAAGGAGGGCATGGCTCAAGAATGTTAATCGGTTGGTTAGCAGCTCAGATAAAGCAAATGAAATGTTCAATGAACTTGGCCATATCATGAAAGATTGTTGTACTGATGAAGTGGATAATGCAATCAATGCTTTTTTCATCAAATATGCAACTGAGCAGAAGTTTTTGGACTATTTCTAGAAGACTTGGATTGCCGGTGACAAGATTCGTAAGTTTTCATAATATTCCTTCTGTGTTGTATGTTTGTCATTTATGTTGGACAACTTATATTTACTAATTGAGTCTTTCCATGTAGGCATGTGGGTTAAAGGCTGCAGAGATTTTCCTCATGCAAACCAGGAGACAAATAATGCTGTGGAATCATACCACGGTTACCTGAAGTCAACATTTCTATGTGATAAGCAAAAGAAATGTTCTCGTAGAATGGATTGGCTATTCTACACTCTCCTAAAAAATGTTGAGCCAAGTTATCGATTCAAGGAAATTTTGAAAAAAGAAGGATATTATAACAACCACAAGAAAGAGATGCAACTTGAATCATCAATGGAAAAGGCTAGAATAATTCCAGACATTGATTGCAGGCCTCATGAGAGCATATCTCATGCTTATTGGGTAAGGAGTCAAAGCAAAGCCGATAAGGAATATCTTATCATTTTTCATCGCAAAAATTTTATCACTTGCAATTGTCCATGGTCTATTCGGGGCAACATTTGCAAGCATTCTATCAAGGTAGATTGGTTTCATTCCTCCTTGATGGATTTAGACCCTTTATTGGATCTTCATACCACACCCAATCAGTTGAATGCCCCTTTTGAGATAAGTACAGAGGCGCTAAACCTTCCTGCAGATACTATCCCAACCAATATTGAAGATGACAATGTTGAAGAACTTGGTGTGTTGAGAGAGGAGTTGTTTGGTTATCTAGACCTGATTCGGAATAGTCCTCCTTCTACTGTGAACAAGAAAAAACAGTTGACTGATCTGGCTAAAATATTTGTGGATGATGCTAATAATCTTAATATTATGGATTATGACTTCGTCCGTGGTTTGGGTGCTTATGAGTCATCCTTGAAGAGGAAGAAGAGTTTCCTTAGTCCAAAAAAAATAAATAAAAGGAAAAGGAATGTCACCTTAAATATTGATTTGAATGTCTCTGCATCCGAAGATGAACCATTTGAATTTCCACACCTCAACAGGCGTGGTCGTCCCTCCAACAATTCTTCCTCTACTGTTCCAAATAAGTTCTATAGGGAGACGATATCAGTTTGTTTAAATCAAATTCGCGATCTTCCAAGTTTGTTGCTATGTTTAGATCGCTTTGTCGATTTTTCAATTTTGTTGCAATGTCTTTGATCTTTGCTATTTCTTTTAGCTTAATGTAGTGTTGTAATGTTTGCAGGGCCGCGACATCCGAATAATGTGATTACAGATGAAGGATGTTCACAGACCCACAATGAACCTTTTGATCACATGAGTCAAGGTACATTTGACGAGATTGCTGATTGAACTGCTATGTATTCTGATGCATCTATTATTTGACATGTTATTTTTTTCTCTGATGGAAACTGTGTTGTCATCTCACAAACACAGCTGGTTCATCATTGGGCCCCCCTCGACCAGAACATGATTGGGCCACTGACATCACAGAAATTGGTGAATTTCCATGTTTTTTTGCATTGACTTTGCTCCTTACATTTAGCACTGGTTGTTGTTCATGTTGTTAATGTAGTGTTGGAATTTTTGCAGGGCTAGAACGTCCAATCAATGTGATTTCAGATGAAGGATGTTCAAATACACCCTATAACTATTTTTATCAGATGAGTCAAGGTGCTTAGGACGAGACTTTTAATTGATCTTCTTTGTATTTTGATGCATTTATTACTTGACATCTTATTATCTTCTCTGATGAAAAATGCATTGTCATGTTACAGGCACAACAAATTCTTCAATGGGTCCCCCTCTATCTGAAAATGATTGGGTCACTGATATCACAGAACTTGGAGACAACACAGAAATTGGCTTCAGAAAAAAGTTGTGATAGAAACTGCATTCTTTTGTTTATTTTCCAACATACCGATTCATGATGGAGTGGCCAACTTTGGTTACATGTGATTCCTAGTGTGGAGCACTTTGTTGTTATGGTTATATTGGTTTCCCTAGCTAGCGTTAGAAGAGCTTAAAATTATTCCAGCTTCTGATAAGCTGCAAGTGTGTACATGTACTTCATTTTTTCTATATAAATGAAAAGAGAACATCAGGAATTCGATGATGCAGTTAATCGATATTTGTGGTTTACTTTTAAATGTTATGTTGGAAAACAATAAATTTGCTTGATAGTACTGTAATACATAGGCACATTTTAATTCAGTAGCAGAATTGGCGTGCTTTCTTTAAATGCCTCAAATTGTTTTGTGATTTCAAATTTCACTGCAACATTTTTATCTCCATCCTTTGGTCAAATGTGTTTGAGGAGAATGAAACATTAGATGGTGGAGAAGATTAATTTGAAATCTGTTGCAAACTTAAAGACGACTCGTTTTTTTAAATGTAAATTGGTTTTTTCTAATTGGTTATATAGAAATTATATTAAAAAAAAAAAAAATCTAATAATGTCATAAGCCTTTGCACAACACAATGCCATGTGGATAACTGTCTCATATTTTTTTCCATAATTTTTTGATGCAGTTATAATATTTATGCCACGATTTTTAGATACTTTTGGAGTTTTCATTGTTAAGCTTCATAGGAAACTATCAAAAAATAAAATCCTTTGAAATAGTTCATATTCATGTAAATAACATATTTACTATCAATTACTACCCATCATATTTTAAGCAAATATTTGTATAACACTTACCACAGTTGTTACTACCCACCATTATTTATGTTTTCTTCCCACCATTATTTATGTTTTCTTCAGCACTTTATTAAGTAGGAGCAAAAAATATAAATGTGATGACTTTTTAGTAGTTACTATCCATCAAAATTTATTAAAGTCTTTGCCCGTTGGTAGGAAATTAATTTTTTTCTCTTGGTTAGCATATTTGATAAATAAAACACAATTCTTTAAAATTAAATAGATTAACAAAAATTAATATTTCAATTAATATTATTGAAATCGTAAATAAAATTGTTTCACTCTACCTATTCCTATTTATAATTTTATAAGAACATATTATAATGATTTAAAAATTTAATTTTCAATGTTTTAGAAATGTTTTTCATTTTTGTTTTTAATTTCCCTTAAAATTCAATCATCAATAATTTGGGGGTAATTTTAAAACCAATAAGACTAAAATTTAAATTTTAAAAATGATTTAAAAAAAATACATCCATAACAAGTTTATTGTTAGGGATTTATCTTGGAAAAGAACTCTTGCAACATTTTAAGCAATGGTTTTTGTAGAAGCTCCTCTAGCCAAAATCACTATTAAAATGGTAAATTGGTAGTGTTATATATTTGATTTTTAATTATAAATATTTATTTTATCAATTTAAAAAAAAAATGTATATATATCTTTTACTATAATATTAAAAACTATTATCGAGTTACCACCTACAATAATTAAGTAGTATTTATAATCAAATAATATTGATGTGTATGAGAAGTAAATGAAAGGTTTCATCATGTGTATTCAATGGAACATTTTATTGGTCATTGTCTAAGATGTATTTTAAGTTAGTCTGTACATTGTGTTGGCACTAAGAGCTTATAAAAGTGAAACTTTTATGTATTTTATGTTGTGTGTATAAATGATACATCAAAATAATGTATCTGGCCTAGACATATAAACAACATGTAAATTATACACCTAATTCATTCACATAAGTGATATACCTAACTAACATACATAGATGAGAAATCAAAGTCATGCACCAAAACAATAAGTCTAAGTCACACTCGTAAATGTTGCACCCAACTTACACACATAAATGACACATTTAACCTTCACAAACAAGAGACATACATAAGCATCCCACTTTATATTCCATATGGACATGAATGAGAGACCTAAACCCCACCCATAAATGATACACCCATCCCACAAAAAAGCAATATGCCCAACACACTAGTTGCTTAACACAGATTTAATAATCCTAACCATCATGTCCTTAAACACACAATGATGGTGGCTAAATGGTGGCAAGCTTAAACTATTGTTTTTTAAAAATATAGTGTCAAAAACTTATCACAATGTCTTTTTATATATGGTAATTTGCAACTTTTTATCATTGCTAAAAATGTCACAAAAATTCATGGTATTGACAAGCTTCATGAGGAGGGGATGAAGATGGAAGCAATTTTTTGGAGAATTAAACTATCATAAAGGAGATAGGAATCCCTTGGAGGGATTGTGCAGTAAAACCTAGTTTTATAGATGAGGGATTAGCCCTAGGAATCCTTTGGTGGATTGTGGTGAATCCTAAGGAATCCATGGTTTCTTTGTTGGAAGCCCTACATTCATGCTTTGGATATGGCATGGGCATCATTAGTTGAAGAAACATTTGGTTCAACCCAATCTATGGTTGGGTGGTACGTGGAAGTCCCTTTCCATGTTGAATTTTGAATATGTTAATAAGAGCTCTTTTCCTCTTGTGTATTATGTGTAAATTTTCATGTTATTATTTGATCTTAATGGTTGTTCTGTCATTGTTAATCTGTTGGTTATAAGCATGGGTTTATGATAGATATTTTTCATGGCTCTCATCATTTTTTTTATTAAATAAATGAATAATGAATTTATTCCTTAATAGATATTAATGCAACGATTAAGAGAGGACATTATTCCTTCTTGGCGATTCTCAAATAAGTATCAAGTCCCTATGTTCATATGTGTTTACATGACCTATAGATTACATGTTCAAGATGTGCTTGACAGAATGGCTGACATATTTATGCCTTGTCAGGTAAAGTCTTTATTCATATTTTGCAATAGAGGCATTGTCATCTGTTATTTATCATTTCTGGAAGTTTCATGAAGTTCTGGGCAGAGTCCTCTGTCTTGGCCTTGAAAAAGTGGCTCAAAATCTGGGGTCGTCGACACAGAACTGCCTAAAAAAGGCTGCAGTTGCATGGATGCCTTGCTATTCATGCGACTAGAGGTTTTCAACCACACAGAGGGCTTGTCATCAGTGCCAATGGGGCTTTAGTTTATTCAAACAACATGTTGTCTCAGGGGTTTGACCCCTCCAGCGGTTTGTTGGCTCTTGGAGGTTTTGTAGCATCTGAAGAAGATCATATTGGTCCTCTCTTGTTGGTTCCACTTCCTTAAATGTACTTGGGGAGTTGAATAATATCAAACTAACTCTTCGTCACATGTTTACCTCGGTGCCCTAGTTAGCTTGAGTAAATGTGGAAAGAGAGTATTACAAAAGAGTGGTATCAAAGCATGGTTCACCCCTTAAAATGAATAAAAAAACTTTTCTTGATGCATACATGTTAATTGCATATGTCTTCATTATACTTGTGGTCTATGTGTTTGTCATAAAATACATATGTTATTTTTTTTAATATTATCAAATTTCAATTTTATTTATTTTTTTATTAAAATATGTTAATTATTATTATATTAATATTTTTACAATATCCTATGTTGATACTTGACTTTTAACTAGACTAATCAAAAGGCGTTGCAACAATGTGTTTCTCATATAAACTTGAAATCAAGTTTTAATTATTACTTTCTCCTACCACTAAACTTCAACATTCAAAATGTAAGACATAAATTAGAGTGAAACAATATATGTTTAAAATTAAAGTGAACCATAGATCTTATAGTTTTCTTTTATGATCGTAAAAGATGATGAGTTAGTTATTTTTAAATTCTGTTAAATTTATTTGTGGTATCATACAAATAAATTCTATTAAATTCTAAAAATTTTAGAAATATTTTTAAATTCTATTAAATTCTACAAATTTTAGAAATATTGTTTTATCGCTTTCTTTAACATGAAAGTGTTGCAACAATGGGAAATGTCTTAGCATTTGATAGTATGATTCTTTACAATGATACAATATTTTTTAAAAATCCAACTCTACAATCTTGTCCAATTCTTCAAAAAAAAACTCTTAGAAATATAGTATGCTTTACAAATATGGCATTTTTATCATATGGCATTTTAGAAATAAAGTGTTAAAGTGAACATTTATAAATGATTTTGCTCCTTTGTATTTAGGAAAAATGGTAGGAAATATATTTTCATAGATATAAATTATATTTAAAGTTATGAGTGATATTATTTTTAGTTTGATATTATGACTTAGCAATAACCTGGTTAAGGTTTCATAATTATATTTTATTCCTATGTTAATACTTGACATTTAACCAACTAATAAAACACATTGCAATGATGTGTTTTTGATAAAAAAAATCCCTGAAATCAAGTTTTAATCATTGCTTTCTCCTAGCCCTAAACTTAGACATTCACAATGTAACATATAAATTAAAGTGAAACGATATAGGTGTAAAGTTAAAGTGAACCATAGATCTTATAGTTTTATTTTATGATCATAAAAGATGATAAGTGTGTTATTTTTAAATTCCCATAAATTTATTTGTTATATTATTTTGAATATTTGTAAATAATGATACCTAAGATTAATAGGGTCTATCCGACTTTAAGAGAGGAGAAATAATTTAAGCTATATATGATTTAATTTAATACATCAAAAAGATTAGAAATGTGGTAGATAGTTTATTTTTATTTTTTATATTATTATTAATTTAAAATATAATTATATTCTCTTATTCACTATTCAAATTTTTTTTTTTTTTATGTTATTTAAATGTATTTTGATAGTATGAATAAATATTATTTTTATTTAAATTATATTTCACAATAAATTGATTAATAATGCAAACTTATTTTACTTATTCGTTTAATTAATGATAAGTTGATAACACCACTATTTTGTCTTACATCATATATTATTATTATTATTAATTAATTTAAATTCATCAAAAGTCTTCAACACTATAAACAATGTAAACAATGTAATGGATGGATAGAAATTATGGTTTATTTTCAAATTGTAACCTGATTATAATTCAGCGAGATTAGTAAAAATAATTCATAAATATATGAAAAAAATGCAAAATATAAATATTATTTAAAAAAAAATTCATATATGAAAAAAATGCAAAATATAAACATTACAAATAAGTGTGTTTCCAGTTTACATACCATTAAATCAAACTTTTACTGCTTAATTACCATACATAAATCTCATACAAAAATTATAAACTAACATTACTCAATCTCAAATTTAATTTCAATAATAATAATATACTACACAATTGGAATCTATTTACTATACTATCACAATCTCAATTCAATATAAAAAATAAAAACGCAGAGAAACAACATATAACATATAAATATATATTAAGTGGGATTACTTCTCGGAATTTCTGTGAATATTGAATTACAGTCACTTCTTTGATTTTATCGTATTAAAAAGAAGGAAGACTACCACCTCAAAAGCTCATTTTTCTTTTAATGCTCGACTCACCAGATACCTATCTGGTCCAATACTCTCAATCACACATATTCATCAGGTCTCAGCGATCAAAGTATTAAAGAGGCTGATATCTAACAGGATGATATTCATGTTCCTGCATGTATTAGTCATCCTCCTTAACAAATTTCTAATTTCTATTACTCGTCTGATTCTTGTTTAGGTATACTAACCATAAATTGCGTATTTTTTAATTGGGTATTCTTTTGAATTCGAAATTTGTTTCTCAAAGTGTTGTTTCAAAAGGGGTTTCATCAAAACCCTGGTGAAACTGGTCACGTTCAACTAATCAAGAACTGTCGTACCCTGATCTCCTAATTTTCATGGATCTCTGATCTCCTAATTTTCATGGATTTCCAAGATTGGCGTCTTGCCGTGACCAACTGCGCATAATCTTTCCGCAATTGCGTAGTATTGCAGAGGCGATGCAGCTTATCATGTGCAGGGCATGAAAACAAAAATCACACATCACTCTGTCAAAAATGCAAACTCATATTATAAATAATCAACATTTTCTAAACAACAGAACTAAGTGCAGAGGGGGGCGGAAAATCTGATAAAAACAAATATGTATCCAAGTTTTCTGTGACAGAGTATGGTTACCACAAGATTCACAAGTCTGCAATGTTGTAACAGTAAGATTCATGAAGTATCAACATTTTCTAAACAATAGAACTAAGTGCAGAGGGGGGCGGCAAATCTGATAAAAACAAATATATGTACCCAAGTTTTATGTGACAGAGTATGGTTACCACAAGATTAACAAGTCCACAAGATTCATGAAGTTTTTGTGTTGTTATGCTTACATACCAGAGATCAAAATGACAATTGACGGACGCGGTCGGGGACTATACGCTACCCGACAAATAAGGACCGAGGAGCTTTTGTTGGTGAGCAACGCAGTCGCAGTTGCTTATAGAAGCACCTCTGCCACCGCTGGATGTATGAAAACTGCTCTCAACACGGCGTCTGCAACGAAAATTCTCAAATGAAATGAAATCAAAGGCGCGAAACCTCGAATGAACTATCTCTCCCGCCCAATTCTTGTTTCAAATTATGGAGCATTGATTGAGGTTGGTGGCCGGAGTCGTGGTGATGTGGTGGTATGTGGTGGCGCTGGAGGGGAGGAGCGGTCGTGGGAGCGGTGGTGGAGGATGCGTTGTTCAACGTTCAAAGCCGCAGAGGGGCCCCACCATCGGATCAAGAATCTAAAGGTCGCTGAGACCTAAGGCAAGGCGTCATCAGCTCCCATTCGCTTGCAACGAAAGACTCCCTCCGTATGACACTCTCTCAATGGCAACTAACATCTACAAACACTTTGTCGTTGGTAACTAATGAGTCATGGAAGGGTAACTAATGTCCATGTACGATTGAGAGTTAAAGAGACTCTCAATAGTAACTAATGAACCGTCTATATGTACAAAGCGGGGACATTCATTAAAGTGGAGCGGTAGCCCAGAGACTATCGATCTGTACACCACTGCGATATCGTGAATGGGTGGATTAGAACACTAGGGATTTTATATGTTGTTGATTAGAATGGTTCCATAACTCGTTACTCTCATCGACGAATAGGATTGTATGTATTGATTTTGATGTCTTGACACTGGGATATGTGTCTGGCATATTTTTCTATGTAATTACAGGACACTTTCTTTATTATTATTATTCAAGAAAATTATACTTTCATTAATAGTGTATTATTATTATTTAAGAAAATCATTCTATTTAAAATGATAAGTTAATTTTTTTTAGATGTGTATTTTCATTATTTTGAAATGTTTTTCTGTTAATCTAATTTTGTGTCTAGAGGTGTTTTACAACTTAGTATGGAATAGATGTTGTCATGTCTTATTTTGTAAATATTTTGACTTAATTAAACTCCATTAAAATAAAAATAAAAATACAATAAAATAAGAAACATAAAATTCTCGAGCGGAAAATGATAGAGATATTGTAATGTCTTATTTAACATTTTGACTTGGTCAAAATAAAATTAAAATTAAATAAATTACAATAAAATGGAAAAAAATATATTAATAACTATAATTAAAATTAATAATTAAACTAGCCTACATCCATCTTAACTCTTGATCTATCAAATATTTGATCCCTCTATATGTTTGGTAGATATGGAGTTATAGAGCCAAGCTAGATCTAGGATTTGGGAAGATAGTGATTAGTTTCACCTATGCATTTGATAGCTATTTATGCTTTGTATCTTACATAAATATTTATTTCAAGTGACATCTATGACCATTATTTTAATAAGATATAAAAATAGTTGCATATATGTATTGGTCATATCTCACTTGTGACATAACCAAAAGGGAAAATTTATTTTAGATTAATCACTTACTTTTTTTCAATTGAAGAAACCGTGTCGCGAACAACTCTTAGGCATACATAATCATGGCTTACTTTTTTTCAATTGAAGAAATATGTTAGGAACAACACTTAGGCATACATAGCACTGCCTTACTTTTTTTCAATTGAAGAAATCGTGTTGGGAACAACACTTAGGCATACATAGTCTTGCCCCAGGTTGGACCACATGACCTGTGGAGACCCAATCTCCCCACCTAACCGTTGGACCAGATCCTTGGGATAGATTAATCACTTACTTGCAGCTCTTCTTACAACCCCATCATTTCAATAAATAGATCATATTGATATTGAAATGTTTCATTCCTCCCATTATATTACTGCTTCGACGCACATGCTCTACTACATCAATCCTATATGCATGCATGTATACTACCTTTCCCTTTATTATTTATTTCCCATTGTGTGTTTACATAAACTCCAGTATTACATGAGACATGATTGTAAAAAAATCGTTATTTTGTTATTTTATAATTAAGAGATTGATGGTTGCATAAAGGAATGGTTTTGATAACAATCAAAATGAGCTTTAAAACAGAGTTTAAAGGGAAAATAGAAGGGCAGAACAAAAGGATTAATATGACATGGAGAGACAGTAGAAATAAGAGGATCAGATTCAGTTTTCATTTCGATGCACATTCTAAGGAATTTAACTAGTTAACCCAAACTAGTCATTTGTACCTTGGTGGCCCTCCTTCTCATCTTCCTCCTATATCACATGCATCTCAAAACATGCATTCGCCTCACCCAAGCATATTAGAATTCCTTGAACTGAAGGCTCCTCAACAACATTTATTTCAAAATGATGGATGGGAGGTCATCCTTAGCAAACATGCCTCTAGATTTTGTCATTGGACCACCTTCTCTCACAACTTTATGCATCCTATCACTACTCTTTAGATACCCTCTAATATATCTCACACTACATAATTTCATGCACAAAAAACTCTTGACCTTCTTACATAGTTGGTAGTAGGAAAAAATTGTCCACCTACTATGCCTCATGAGTCCCTCGCGGAGGCCACCTCTTCTTTTACTCACTCTGACACACCTACAATTGAAGGAGGATGAAAGATGGAAGTTTCCTTTATAGATATGCATATGTAGATGTAACAGCCCCAGGTTAAAAGTTGATGTAATAAAGTTAATAAAGAAAAAATGTGACCAAGGTCATGGGACATGTATTTTGAGCTAGATGTTGGGAAAAGCATCCTAGTGGGTGTTCATTTGGTTTATTATGGATAAGGAAATTGAAAAAGGAAATGGAAAAGGAAAAGAGGCATTAATTGACATTTATTTATGAAAATAAAGGAAAATAGGATAAAAAGAAGGTGAAAGGTCATAGGATTGCATGTGAAGGAAATTGAAGGAAAAGTAGAGAAAAATGAAGAAAATAGAGGCCTTAATAATAAAAAGGCTTATGAGGATTAGTTCATGGATTTTTTCAATTGAGAATTTTGTCAGTTTTAACTTGGATCTTTCTCTATTCTCTCATATTCTTGCATTCTTAGAGCACTCTAGTAATGAAGAAAGGCAAAGGAAGGACAAGAAAGCAAAGAAAAGAAAAAGATCAAGCAAGGAAGAGTTACATCAAGTGACTACAATGGGATTACTGTAGGTATCAAATTGCATGTATGATTTCCTTGCTTTTTTTTTTATATGCTTTGTACATGCATGTGTATATTTGGTTCTCTTGCTATCATTGTCATAACTTTTGTCGGGTGTGATAACGATTTCTAGCTTTGCCTTGCCATTTCCGGATAGCCATGGTGTGATGGGGTTCTTTCATTTGGTTGAGTTTTGGATTGTTAGATGGTTTTGGAACGAGGTGAGGTGGTCTCGGGAAAATTACCAAGGGCTTAGGAATCCCTTAACCACTTTTGGCGGGATTGTGGTAACGCCTGAGGGTGAAGACAAGAAAATTCCTTAAGATATTGGCAAAGAAATACAGAGGCATCCAAGCTTGTTTAGGGCCTAGTGATCCCTTGACCGGTTTTGGCATGATTGCGGTTAATCCTGGTAGTGTATGTTTATTGTTTGGGCCTAGGAATCCCTTGACCGGTAATGGCGGGATTGCGACAAAGCCTAGTTGTGTAGGTGATTTTTTTGGTCCTAGAAATCCCTTGACCAGTTTTGGCAGGATTAAGGTAAAGCCCAAGGAAGCCTAGTTGTTTTGTTGTGAGTCCCAGATTAATTCTTGGAATATGGAACGGGGGTGATTGGATGAAAGAAAGATTTGGCTCAGCTCAATCTATGGTCGAGTGGTATGTGGAAGTCCCTAACTTGGTTGTATTTTTCATATGTTCATAAAATATCGTTTCCTCTTGTATTTCATGAGTAATTATACTTGTTATTATGTGGCTTTGATGGTTTTTCTTTCATTGTTATTATTCTGGTTATATGTTGGTTATAAGCATGGTTTTATGACATACTTTAGTTATGTCTCTCATCATGTTTTGATTAGTAAATGAATGGTTAATGAATGTATGACATAATAGATGATAATGCAACTATTGTGAGGAGGCATCGAATCTTCCTGATAATTCTCACATAAGTATGAAACCACTATGTTCATATATGTAATTATGACCTATAGATCTTATGTTCACAATGTGTTGGATGAAATGTTTGTCATTTCATGTGTTTGATGAAATGTTTGAGGAAGAGTTTAATGTTTAACAAAGTTTATATGTTTGCTTCAAATAAAGGATGGAATAGCTCAATATATGTATGATATAGTGAGAACTCTTCTAACGTAAATGGATTTATATTTGATAAAGTTTGTTGGTTTTGGTTTAGATGGTTCATCTTCCATGAGGAATATTAATGAAGGTTTATCTTCTAAGCTTGATATGCTCCACATTTACTATTTATCCATTGAATAACTCATAGGGAAGTATTAACAACAAATGAGGGTTCATCTCATTTTCCATAGTTGCAATATATTAACAAATTTGGAAACAAAGTTTATTTATGGCTTGGAACATCAACTAAAACACATGGAAAAGTTAGAGAGATAATGTATACATTTCAAATCACTAATTCATTAGTCTTACAAATTCATCAAATTAGGCCGCTCTCTAGAGGAAAGGTCATGCATTCTTTGTTAAAGGATTGGGAGTTAAGGGATTAAAAAATATATGAGTTGGGAACAATATTTCAAGTGCAATTTTGCATCCATGTTCTTGCAAACATCCTTGTTGAATTAAATTAGTTGAATAAAAAATTTGAAGAGGATCATGTTGATATTACATCTATTGGCACTTCTTTAGATGTTTCTATTAGCATGCTTCGTAAACGATTTTTGCGAAGCAGTTTTGGTGTAGATTCAGTGCACATATTTTTTTTTAGTTAATGCATAAAGAGGAACCCTTGAATTTTCAGATAGCACAGGTATGGTACATTTACATCCATTGAGGTTCAAAAGTTTTACAAATATGAAAAGATCGGGGCTACTTGATGATTGTATTTTTGGGAAAATGTTTTGTTGTGCTGTGATTAAATCTTTAGATAGGAGATTCATAGATTTACATATATTTAATGTAATAAGTTTTTCACTTCTGAACATTATTATGAAGAAGTGAATGATATAGATTATTATGAAGAATTGACTGATATAGATTGTCCAACAAAAGATAATTGAAATATTTATATGAAAAAATAGCTTGGGGGAATCATCTATTGGGATATTACTAGATGTTTGGGTGAAATGGATGAAATTATTTGTACCATTTGTAAATCATACCCTAAAAATCATATTTATGGAATGAGATTATTTATGGAATGAGACCTATGTGGAGATGAACCCGAATGGTTTGAAGACACTCCATATTTTATGCAATTATTGCAAGTTATTCTCATTATCCCAAATACAACATCAAGGTGTCAAAGAGGCTTCCTAAAATTAAACAAAGATAATAATTTATGATGTATAAGCAAACATTGGACACACTAGATATGTTAATGTTTCTATCTCCAAGTGCCCCTTATGCTTTAAATGAGGTAGATTGGAATACTACTTATGATGTATGGAAATAAATGAAAACTAGAAAGTCATTTCCATTGGGATAATAGATTTATATTTTCATTTATGTATGTCAAAATACCTTTTCTTAATGGAATTTGAGAATATTTTTTTGCTTATTTACTAATTATATTGAGATTTTATAGTGTTTTAATATAAATACTCTTTAAATTTTTAAGAATTTAAAGATTTAGAACTATCTTATTATGGGATTTTTTTATAAAGAGTTTATTTAATATACACTATTAAGTAGAAATGCAAACTTTTTTATAACATTTCATTTTTGAAGAATTGGATGAAAATATGACATTCAAAATGAAATTAAGAGTAAATTGTCAAATTTGATCACTAATGGTAACATATAAACTTTTGGTGTACTTGCCACATCATAACTACTAAAATTGATATTCATGTCATAGATGTGTATTTATTGTCATTGCAGTAACTGTAGAAACCTTTTGAACATTTATCCTTTAGCAGATCTTATTTATTGTATTCTAATACTATTGTAATAATTTGAATAAACATGTGATACATTTAATTATAATTTTCTTTTTAATTTTATTATTTTTTTTTACTGATAAAACTATTTTAAAGCTTATAGAAATTCATTTCTTTATACATTATCAATTAAAAAAAAATTAAAAATTAATTTTAATTTTCAAAATATTTGATTTAATATTATAATTTTAAAAAACTGGATATTTTTTTTCAAAAGATTGAGAATTAAAGTTTTTTTTACCATAAACTTTAAAAATATTTAAAATTTAAATAATGAATAAGATAAAAGTTTGACTTTTTTTTGAAGGGTTTTTTGGTGGATTTTTCGGGTCTAATTTCTCTAAAATCCTACATCAATTTATTGAAAACAGAAGTTTGATCGCTAACCTTGCACAATCAAAGTACTCTAGGGGTTTTTTTAGGGCACTGAATCCATATAAAAAGTCAAAAACTAATGTAAATAACAGAAATCAAAATTTCACCTCAATTTTTTTTTACCAATTCCAACACCAAAAACTCCAAAAAAAACGTACTAAAAACAATTCCCACTCAAAAATTTTAAATAAAAAACCAAAGATTTTATACTCAATTCGGTGGAGTTATTTCCGAACCGACACAGCCGTTTGGAAATTTTTCTATAAATTATAATTAACATTATTTTGCTTCGTGTTCCATGTATATTTTCTGTGAACGGTCACACTTCTTAAACACCCGCCACGTGCCGTTGTTTTTTGTTTTTTTGTTTTCTTTCAATTGAACGATGTACAAAGACGATGAAACTGCTACTTGATTGGACAATACCGGAGGACGTGTTGCTTTAGGTACTTTGTATTTTCTAACGATAAATATTACGCATGTAGATGTAAAGTCGGTAAATTTTATACGCACATACATCTAATAGCGTACATACTTTTTTGAAGTATTAAATAATTGTTTTACAACTTAATTTTAATGTTTATGGACCGTCTTTTAAAATTTATAACACATATGAATGATTTTGAGAATGGTAGAAAGGTGTATTTTCTATATTATGTTTTATTTAGTTAAATTATAATAATAAATGAATAAAATTATAATAATAAATATAGTTTATATATGAGAATGAGTATTGTTTTTTATTTTATTTCAATGTTAGTTATGTCTATCAATATATATTAATTATTTTTATTTATATGATTGTGTTAATTATTTATGAGATTAATATATTCAATCATGAGTTATATTATTGATATTGCATGCAACTAACATATTATGATTAACCATAGTTACATATATTTAAACATGTTTTGTGTATATTTGATTGTGTATGAGCATGTTAACCATAGTTAATCATGGGTAGAAATAATTTACTGCAATTTATAGTTCATTGAAAAAAATGCAGTATATTCATAAAAGACAATAAAATCTCTTACACCTCTCTAAGGTAGCTTCTAAGAAATTCTAGAGGCGGATTCTAACTAGAAAAACTAAAGACAAAAATAGAATTCATTTACACGACTGGAATTCTTATCTTAAAAAGCTTTATGAATCTCCAAATGTCATAGATAACTTTGAAACCCTGCTCACAACAGAAGAAGTTTTCTCATTAGAAAACAGATTTTGGGGTTAAGCGCTTAGCTAATGGAAAATCTACGGACATTGAAGGTTACCAGGCAAAAATCTTAAAATTGGAGGTCCTCTCTTCATACCTCACATCCACAAGCTTTTCAATCAAGCACTCAAGCAAGGGTTCCCTAAACCATGGACTCAGAGCCTCATTATTCCTATTTTTATAAGTGGGGATACAAATAACCCCTCTAATTATCAGACTATTATGATTAGCCCTCTCTTAGCCAAGTTATATGGTATTATTTTGGAAAAGATGATGAGCATATGGCTTGAAAGTGAAGGTAAGAGGGCTAAAGTCCAAGCGGGTTTTAGAAGGCAACACTCAACAATGGACCACCTCGTTACGCTTAGGATCATTGTGGAGGAATGTCGTAATGATAAATCCAATCTCTTTTGTTGCTTTGTGGACTTTAAAAAGGCTTTCGATATAGTACCTAGAAATAACCTATGGAATAGATTATAAGAGCTAAAGGTTCCTTTCGAGTTGAGAGTTGTCGCTATAAGGTTATACGAGAAGGTAATTTCCAAGTTTAAGAGCAATGAGGGGTGGTCGAAAGATATTAAGTGTAATATTGGAGTTAAACAAGGTTTCCCCCTCTCCCCTACCCTATTTGGCATTTACATCGACAAGCTAGAAGGTTGTTTAGAGGAAGCAGGTTGTGCTGACACAATCTTAGTTGGAATAGTCATCATCCTTCTTCTCTATGCTGACGACATTGTTCTTTTGGCAAGGTGCCCATCTGATCTTGATAAGAAACTAAGACTTCTTAAGGATTTCTTCTCTACCATGGGTATGACTGTTAACACTGACAAAGAAAAAGTTATGACTATAAAATCCAAGAAGGACACTTACGCTAATTTTGTATATGACAATAGAAACTTGGAGGAAGTGTGTTCTTACAAGTATCTAGGAATTGATATTCATCACAAGCTCAACTGGAACTATAGCATTGAGAAGAGGATTAATGGAGGGTGGAAAGTTTATTTTGGTCTTGAAAATAATTGTAAAGCGACAAACCTTGTGATGTGGGATAAAAAGAAGCTCCTCTTTGAAACTTTAGTCACTCTTGTTACCTTGTATGGATGTGAGGTTTGGGGTTGCAGCATCTCTAGAGAATCCTGGAGAAAGATTGAGCAAATCCAGAAGCGTTTTATAACGTATAACCTCAAAATTAAAAGAAATACACCCTATCCTATTATCCTTATAGAAGTTGGTCTATCCCCTATCGAGAGCCTAGCTATGACTAGGCTTTTGTTGTATAAGCACAAAATCAATAGCATGGGAGACCATAGACTTCCTAAGCTAGCTTTAAATTCCATCCAAAACCACCTAAGGCTCAAACAAGGTTGGTATAAAGATACCAGGGCCTGGTTAAACCATTGGGAGATCGACGAAAATGTTGCATTGAAAAATATTAATAACATTAAAAATATTGTTACTTCTAAGTTTAAAGAGAAAATGTGGTGTGAGAAAGATTTAGAGGCTAAAAGAAAATTAAGATATTAGAAGGAGGTCATCAACCCTACTCTAGAAGATCAAAAGTATCACTCTGTTTTAACTAGCTCCAAGAAAAAAATTAATATAGCCAAGATAAGAACGAACTCTGATGAGCTCCATAGTGATACAAGTTGTTAGGTAGCTCCTAAAACACCATGGGTGGAAAGGATGTGCCATCTCTGTGAGAATATGAACATTGTGGACGAAAATCACTTCCTCTTAGAGTGTCTTGCGTACACCCACATTAGATCTCAGTTTCATAATCTTTGTTGCAATACCGACCTTCCTAGCCTTTTAACATGTCAAAATTATAGTGAGCTCGAGACACTTCTCTCCAAGCTCTTTGAGCATAGGAGTGCAATTTTAAAACAAACTAAATAATTCGTTTCTTTAGGTCCAATAGACCAAAGTTTCGTCCTAGTAGACGTTAACCACCACCATCATCATCATCATCTAACAATAATTAATTATAACAAGCCATATTTTATTATAATTAACTAAAATTAATTATAATTGACCATAATGAATTATAATTAACTATAATTATGAAAATCCACTAAACTTAATTTTAATACGCAATCCTAACTTTAAATATAAATTTAGATATAAAAAAATAAATTTAAAAATATATCTTATAACATATAAAATAATCACTTTCCCAAAATATAAAAATCCGCTATAATTAAAATAATCACTTTCCCATAAGAATCGGCCATAATTAACTCTAATACACACTACTAACTTTTAAATATAAATTTAGATGTAAAAAAATGCAAATTTAATGATGTGTTTTCCAAAATATAAGATAATGACTTTCCCAAAGTATAGTACGGTTGGTATACAAGATGGTTCCACCTATTGGATTCTCCTTTAATTTCTTTTCAGGATTACTTGATCCCACTATCTTTATCGAATTCTCCTTTCATTTCATTTTCTGATTACCTTTATCTGATTTTCGTGTCATTTGCCCTTTTATGATTTCGAGCGAAGCAGCAAGAATCGGAAACTAAGTGTGAGTGTGCATCACTTAATTATCTCCTGATCTGAGTTACGATTTTTGTCCGTAATTAAAGCTTATCTCTTTGTTTTTGTTTATGAATAATGTCCGTTTTTGATAATTTCTTCGAGCTTTAAAGTATTTCTGTTATGGAACTGCAGTAGTTATGTAAATATTTCATATTAGTGAAATAATATATCGATTAATTTTAGATTCAAAACTAAAATGCTAAAATGTTTAATTTACAGTAATATTATTTTTAATGTGGTGTTGTCTTTTTTCTTTTTAGAAAAATAGTAAACTAAAGGCGTGTTGGATTTTTTTGACAAATCCTAATACACAGTTAGGAATAAAATTTCCTCTGTCAACACAAAGATTTCATTTACAAACTTGCAGATGAAGCATAAAACAAATACACTATCTTTCATTAACAAAAACAATTGGTTAATACAAATCATCAGAATTGCAGTTCTGGTTTTCTTCTACTCTGCTCCACTGCGCTACTACACACAGTGTTTTTTTTCTCACTGCCTCACACTCTGTACACATACATTCTACACAACATACATACTCCCTATCTTATGTATTGTAAACATATAAGTATATATGTTTACAATACATGTTTTAAAATTAACCTAAGTTAAGAACTTTTTAAAAATGAAATTTATATTGCGGTGGCATAAAACCATATAATAAACAAAAATAATGTTGCGGCCACATTACAAACCATAAAACAAAACATTACAAAATGTCGTGCGATGAGTTTATCGCATCGAATGTAATGTTCCAAATTTTTCTTCAATAAATTGGAACATTAATTTTTGTCTAAATTCATTTAGGAGATGAATAATTGGGAAAGGAGGCCCAATAATAATAAAACAATAAATGAAATCCCTCTAGTATGAAAAGAGATCAGCCATGGAACTAGATTTCACATCCCCATGTGTGAAAAGAGACATTTGCAAAGAGGTTTGACCAAGTCAACCAACACAGGTTATGAGGTGGAAAGCACTACATGACAACGTAAGAAGGAAGCTTCTAGAGGAAGGGAAACCCTAATTCGAAGTAGGGCCCATGGAGAACCTTCACTTGCTATATATGGAGAGGAGGAGAGCCATTACGATTCATGCATATGTTTATGATATTGAGCTGGTCATTTCGACTTCTTGAGCACTTTGGTTGTTTAGCTAGTCTACAACACTGTTTAGTGCACCGAGTGTCTCCGTTCGGAGATCTCACCCTCAGCCCTGGGGGACTTCGAGTGCCTGCTCGGGTGAGGTTGTCCCATCAGTATTTTGGCTCAAGACCGAAGCATCATCCTCCAGGATAGTGTTATTGCTGCAGCAGCATAATACTATATTGTATGGTGTTGCAGTGGAGACTTCACAACACCACTTCCATTGCTTGTTTTTCAGAGGGGGAGTCTTTCTTGCCTTTGGAGGATCAGTTTGGAAGCTTGAGAGCTTATTTGCAGATCTTGGCATCAGGCCAACTCATATTCTTGCCCCTACTGCACAGTTTGCTCCAATAGCTGTGTTATTTTTATAGTGCATTTGCTGCGGGGTTTTGCAGATTGATTGGAGGGTGAGATCTCAAGTGTAAGGATCAGCCTTCCACTTTGGAGATCCATTGGAGGAGGTTTAATTTAGATCTTTCCATCTTCTTCAACCTTCTCTACGTATTTCTAGTTTCTGAGTTGCAGTAGCTACCCAGCTACTCCGGCATTTTTTCCATTTTGTATGTTTCAGCCAATCCTTTAGAGGATTGATGTATTGTTGTTTCTAAGGGTTAGAGATTTGCTCCCCTATTGTATCTGAGCCATATATTGTCATATTCATGTATTGTCATCATTTTTCAGCAACATTCTATCATAGACTGCGTCCTCATAGCCTGCGTTTATGCTGAAATAGCAGCGTTCTTCCATTTCCATGTACATGTATTGTTAAGGCTTGCATTGCCTTCTTGAGAGGTTGTTCCCTCAAGACTTGTACTCTCTTTTGCTGCTATAACATTATTCTTGGCTATATGTTCATCTTCTTGTCTCATAACTCATAAAATAACGCTATAGATCTATTGTATATTCATATATTTGTTGCAGCCCCATTCTTTGGGCAACTCCTAAGGAAGGAATTTCACATATCTATAGACAGAGTCTGTGAAGGGCCAGGTAGCCTCTGGATCTCTCGCTTTTGAGGAAGGAAACATATCCAGAAAATGCCCCCACAGTCTATCTCTGGAATAGAATTGTGATGTTTTCTGAAAAATGGATATTATAGTGGTATCAGAACATAGATCTGGCTCAGCCTGTGGGCTAGTTGTCTATGACACAGGAAGAGAAGCCGTGGGGGTATTTTTCTATGAATAAAGAGGGTAGGCAGAATCTTACCCACCAAAGGTAGTAGAGGTGGCAAATATGGGGGTCTCACAACAGTGTGACCCGCATTTACCAGCCTTCAGTGGGCCAACCAAGATCATGATGCCTACATTCTTACCTCCAGTACCGAGTGAGAAAGGCATGAGGCATGGTCATATACCCTTAGGAGATTATTTCCGCGAATGGCAGTCCATGGGGGAAGACTTCAGAGTAGATTTTCCCTTCAGAGATTACTATCAGCTCAGGAAGGATGAAGGAGGAAGGAACAGTGGGGGGTCTAGCATGCAGAGTTCAGAGTTGCCGCGTACCACTAGGAGGACACCTTTTCCCATGCATTATGGATCCACTGATTGCACGGTTCGAGATCGGGTGGAAAAGTTGGATACCTCTTTCCAGCTTGACTGAATAACGGAGGGGGAAGCCATCAAAATGGCTACTTCGCACTTGGAGGATGAGGGCACATAGGATCATGGGGAGCATGTGGATACACCCAGTATGACATAGGGGTCACCTGTGTTGGAGACTTCTTTGACCATATCGGTTGACATCTCAGTAGAGAGAGTAGAGCTTACCCCAGTAGTGCCATCCATTGAGGTGATGACCGGGGTAGTGTCTGAGTCTTCTGGTGGTAGCAGCTTTCTTGGCTCAGCCTATAAGTCTAAGCCTAAGGAGATCAGAACGTTGAAAAAGATGTGTTTATTCTCATCTATTTTCAGATCCGGAGGAGACATCCTTAAGGAGGTCAAGAAGACTGAAGAAGGAGAAGAGGAAGTACCATGCACTTCCTATTCTCATCAAGAAGAAGGCATTGAGCATGGAGGATACTTGGATCATCTGATCCTCAGTGATTACCTTGTTGAGTATAGATCTCAACCTAGAGCCTTCAGGGAGACTCTAGATTTTCCTCATTTCATCCAGCTGAAGGAAGAGAAGAGACCATGCAGCAGAAAGAAAATCAATGGAAATAGATTTCTGTTGTCTACCTTTGATGGGTCATCTACTGCAAGAACTTGGGTGAGAAAGTTGGAGGCATTTTTCCTACTACATCCTATATCAAGGAAAGAAGCTGTTGAAATCTCAGCGCTGCACTTGGAGTGTGAAGCCTATGATTCGTGGTGTAGCCACTTGAGCCATGCAAGGGTGAAGACTTTTGCATAGTTCACTCAAAGGTTGATCCAAACCTTTGATGGAGAAAGAGCAAAGAAAGAAAGGATCACATCACCTCTTGAGGAGCCTTGTGATAATGCTGTCACACTCATAGAGGAGCAGCCACATACATCAACAGTTGGGGCAGCAAACACTTTTGAGGAAGGAACTCTTGCAGCCCTACAAGAAGTTCCAAATGCACATCAAGGTATGCAATAATTTCCACAATCTATTGTTGCAACAATTTCATTTGGAAATTGTGGAAGTTTACTTTTGGATGACCAAGGATCAAATCCCATTGCTACTATAGAGCAGCTTGGTTACACTGCACTGTGCAACATGGAAACACTCAAGAAGGAATCAAACCATTATTCTCATGAGACATTGTTGGGTTGTACATCACATTGGAGGTTGGGGTTTGAAGCCTTGAAGATTGATGATAGACATCTTGGAGTAAGAAACCCTTTCTCCCTTCAAGATGACACTTTCTCAATGAGCTCCTCTCAGCTCAAAGAGGAACTTCTACTTTCAGATCCAAGACCTCATTGGTTTTGGAAGACTATTGATGAGAGGGAGGTCTCAAGGAGAGATCTCATCAGAGGTGCACTTCAACACACCATGGAGTGCAAAGATTTTCTTCCTTTCTCACAAGAGCAGATAGAAGATGGAGGACATCTTAAGATGGATAACATCTCTCATGCTTGTGTTGGACATTCCTTGAGCCATACACATCATGATGGGAGGTTTTTGCCTACCACCTATTTGGGTCTTGATAGGGTCTCATTGATCCTTGAGGAGGTTGCATTTCAAAATCCCATGAAGTGCAAAGACAGGAATTTGATTTGGGAGGATGGTAGCCCTCATGGGAGGAGTACCAAGATGAGGAGAAGAAGGAGGCATCCACAGGTGATTGAGTGGATGTGGTTGATGAGCAAGGAGCTAGGAGGCTACTTGCAGATCTATGAAACCGGGCAGCAGGAGGCTTGGCTGCACTGGTTACTCTTGAAAGAGTTTGGCCATCACTTGGCAAACACTCTTCCTAAGAGTGGGAGGATGGGGAAAAGATGGCAGGATACTTGCATCATTGAGCAGCATAGAGAATGGATGCATGATGTTGATGTGTTACTCATATCATTCATTGTGTCTTCATCACATGAGTTGTATGATGGAAGTATGAGGAGGCAGCAAAGTACTTTGTCGCTTTGCTTGGGAGAGCAAGGGCAGATTTGCTCTCACACTTTGTATGATGTTGCAGGAGGAGGGGATGGCACTATCTCCTTGGTCTTTAATGATGACTGGGAAGCACTTCCATCTTGGGAAGTATTCCATATTTGTTGCAGCATTATTGGAAGAATCTTTGACAAGGAGCATGTCAAAGAACAGAGTTGTGTATTGACAGGGGCTTATTTGCATAAGCTCACAGCGTTGTCACCTTGGAGCAGAGATTTATGGATGAAATGTGCACAGCGGAAGTGTGGTGGAACCATAACCCACAGGTCCTAGAATCATTTCATATTTGTTGCACTTGATGAGCAAAGAGGAGATAATGATGATGGAGACATCTATCACTATGGCATATTCTTCTTAACTTGGATTTCCAAGCATGAGGAGGATTATCTTCTTGCAGCACATGGTTCATTCTTCTTCATAGCATGCCAAAACACTATGGAGGACTCATTTATGGACCCATGTACCATCTTACTTCCAGCATATGGTGAGGAGTTTGTTTATACATTCATTTATTTGCACACTCTTACCAATCTTATGCAGTGCATTGCTTCACAAGAGGGCAAGCTTGTCACATTGCTCCATGAGTTATATTGGGCCAATATACATGATGGAGGTAGCCATCTCTTTTGTGGCCTTGGGAAAATGTTTTATCATCACACGTATGTTCATCTTGTGCACTCTAACATGTTTCATATGAAGACATGCATGATTAACCATGTAAAAATAAACATTTTTCCATGTACTTTTATCAAGCAGCAACTTGTAAAACTACGCTGTACTAGTTTGAAAAGCTATTGGTACCTTCTTGAGCCACCTGAAACCTTCAACATTATATTTATTCTATTGCTGATCATGACTTCATTTGCTGATATAGGTCAGATTTGTATGAGAATCATGATTATGATGGAGACACATGAGTTGTATGTGTCTTTAAGTGGGAAAAATTCTCACATTTTCTGCACTACATGTTCTAATGGGAGCATGGGAGTAGATATGGCCACCATAGCCACATGTTTTTTTCCTTTTGAGGTGGGCCATGAGGCTGATATTCATCCATTGTACAGCCATGGGCAAGTGCTTGATGATGTATTGTTGTTACATTCAGTCATTTACTATCCTTTAGTAGATGTGATGAATCTTGTACATTGCTTGCCATGTAATTTTCTGAAGTTGCAGTGGGTGGAACTGCGCTGTATCCTTGTGAGATATTGTTTGCATCATGCATCATCATGTAAAACTTGCAGAAAACTTCTCCTTGGGATATTCTATGATGACCATGTCCTATTCATCATGGATAATATGTTTTGGGCCCGCCTGTTCTTCATTGTTGGAGGAGAACTCTTTGGAGGATTTTTCTTCATTTTTCCATTTGAGGGCAATGCTTTTGCAGCCCAGGATTAGCATACACTCTACACTTGTCATGAGTGGAGAGAAGGACAGCATGGGGTAAGCTATGATGCTTGCCAAGTTCAGATTTTCAGCCCACCTTCATTACCGGAGCTTGAGGTGAAAGGAGATTTTCAGGAGTTACCTTGTTGGGAGGTGGTTCATTTTGTTTGGATGATTGCTTGGGGATGGAGGATCCACATGAGGGAGATGTTCCTCACCATATTTCAGACTCCATGCCTTGAGTGGAGACTTTCCAGTTCTATCCTTGCAGTTGCTTGGGGACAAGCAACATTTGGGAGGGGAGGACTGTAATGTTCCAAATTTTTCTTCAATAAATTGGAACATTAAATTTTGTCTAAATTCATTTAGGAGATGAATAATTGGGTAAGGAGGCCCAAATATAATAAAAACATAAATAAAATCCCTCCAGTGTGAAAAGGGATCAGTCATGGAACCAGATTTCACACGCTCATGTGTGAAAGGAGATATTTGCAAAGAGGGTTGACCAAGTCAACCAACGTAGGTTATGAGGTGGAAAGCACTACATGACAACGTAGGAGGGAAGCTTTTAGAGGAAGGGAAACCCTAATTCGAAGTAGGGCCCATGGAGAACCTTCACTTGCTATATATGGAGAGGAGGAGAGCCATTACAATTCATGCATGTTTGCGAGGCTGATCTGTCCGGTCATTTTGACTTCTGGAGCACGTTGGTTGTTTAGCAAGTCTCAAAGACTGCGCAGAAACGAGTGTCTCTGCTCGAGATTCACCCTCGTGTTCCAGAGGGGACCTTTTGTGCACCTCGCTTCTGCTGAGTTTTTCCCATCAGATTTGCTCAAGATCAAGTATCATCCTCCAGACAACGTCAGAGCATATCTAAGCTAGTGGTGCTGCAAAGGAGACTTCACAACACCTCTTCCATTATTGCTGTGAGGGGATTCTTTCTTGGTTCTTTGAGATCGCTTGAAGCTTCAGAGCTGATGGCAGATCTGCATTAGGCTTAACTCATATTCTTCCCCTATCATGCAGTTTGTCTTAATATTGCCATGATTACAGTGCATTTGTCGTGGGTTTTTGCGTATTGATTGAGGT
>JAXQQM020088560.1:0-32526 GCA_034641835.2 Pinus albicaulis | reverse complement strand
AAGTATTTTTTTCTAATACAATTGTCTATAGTGTTTTTTTTGAATGTAAATGTGAATTGTAATCACATAGTTGTCTTTCCCATTCAATTGTAATTAGTTGTAGTGATTATTTTTTATACCTATCCCGTTATAATAAATATGAAATATTGTTCTCTATTAACTATAAAATAATATATAATAAATATACTCTCTCTCTCTCTCTCTCTCTCTCTCTCTCTATATATATATATATATATATATATATATATATATATATATATCGCATTAAATTTAAATACAAAATAATCAACACTTTCGTTATTTGTGACTTGCATACAAATGAAAAAAATATGCTCCCAAAAGAAATTATGCATACGTCAAAAATTATATATATAAAATAAAATAGTAAAGGGTTTGATTATACGTGAGTTGACATCCATATAAAAAATACCATCCAAGTACAAAAACAATACATGCTTTGGTTCTCCCAAAGTTGAAGGATTAAATGTAAGATATTATTAGAGTTATTCTTAATATTTTTTTAAGATAAAAAGAATTTAAAGATTTTTTTGAGATAAGGTTGTGTTGAATAAATTTTAAATATGTTTAATTTAATTTATTATTATTTTTTAATAATTATAAGAATTGTTAATTGAATTGAGCTTGTATTTATGTGATATATGGTTGATTCCAATTTCCACTACAAAAACTTTTAGGCGAATTCATGTGTGCCCTAACTCACAACGTGTGCCTTAGCAATGCTCACAAAGTGTTCAAAGAGGAATTGAATCTAAACCACATACTTCACAGAAACTTCATAGATCCCCGAATATAACTTAATTAAAAAAGAATTACTATTTATAAATTCTTTAACTTCAATTTTTTTTTATAGCTAATTTAGAAAACAATTTGAATCGCTAAATAAGTGCCTTAACATTGAACATTACACCCACTCATCCTTAGAACATCAATTCAAGTCTTTGT
The DNA here is from genome assembly GCA_034641835.2 of Pinus albicaulis. Lineage (NCBI taxonomy): Eukaryota > Viridiplantae > Streptophyta > Pinopsida > Pinales > Pinaceae > Pinus > Pinus albicaulis. The sequence goes on along the minus strand of JAXQQM020088560.1, from coordinate 31,563 downwards.
AAGCATTTTTATCTATGAATTAAAAAAAGATTTGAAATGGTATTTTTTTTTCAAATTTGTATATTTTTTTATAAAAATATAATAAAGGTAAGCTTCATTGTCTTTTTTACTCATCTTTTTCATCATTTTAATGTTCTGATCGTTAAAATATACATTTACAAAGTCATCATCATTCTTTTAAACAACATTTGCTATTATTTTGATGGTTGAAATGTATTAAGCACCATAAAAATCCAAGTAATCTATATTTTCAAAAATTTCTCTTAAATTTTTTCATAAACTGAAATTTCTAAATTATTTTTTAAAGTTTTTTTTTTTTTTTTTTTGGGAAGTCTACACAATTAAATTAACTGTAAATTCCAGCAATTTCAACGAAAAGGAGACAGGCGCCGGAAGGTCGACAAAAGGTGGGAGAGAGGCATGACGGGAGACGCCGGAGAAGGGATGGGTCCGTCGCTGAGATGAGGATTGGGGAGGTCATTGGAAACTGGACTATTGCGAAAGTTCTTGAGTAGAAAAAAGGTAAAATAGATAGAATAGACAATTGGCCGTCGAGGCCGACTGAATTGGCTGTCAGGTAAATAGGGATGGTAACTCTCAACATTCTTCTGTTCTTGAAAATGTCCGAACGGGAATGATGTTGTACACATTCCCGTGTTGTTTGGTTTTGAAATTTTAACCTTGGGGAAAGTTAAAACTTACATGCTAAGTAATAATAGTTGTGTAAAAAAAGTTTTATGTTTTGTGAGGTTTTGTAAATAGTTTTATGTGTTAAAAAGTTTAGTGTTTAAATTTTTATTTATTTTATAAAAAGGATTTTTAGAATTTATAGAGGTAGTGGTTGGAATGGAACTTAATTATCTTGTGGAAAAGGGTTTTCAGAGTTTATAGTGGTAGTGGATGGACTAGACGTCATTCACGTAAAAAGGGTAGTGGTTGGAATGGACCCTATTTATCCCAACAAACTATCTCATTCACCTTGTGTAAAGGGGTGCCTTATAATGGTAGTGGTTGGTGCTTAGAGTTTATTGTGCAGAGAGACCAGGTTGTAATGTCATGTCTTGTACTGAAATATTTTGACTAGGTCAAATTACATAAAAATTAAATTAAAATGAAATAAAAATATTAATGTAATGTAAACATTTATAACAAATAATAATAACATAATAAAAATAATCAAATTTCTTTTTACTAAAAAAATCACAATAAAAAAAATAAATCTCTTTTCAATATAAAACTCCATATATAGAAAGATCAAATCTTTTTTCACTGTAATAAAACTCTAGATCTAGAAAGAACAAAATTTTTTCACTATAAAAGAACTCCAGATCTAGAGAGACCAAATCTCTTTCAAAAATAAAAGAGATTATAGATTTGCATCTCAAAATTTTCATTATAAAAGAGATTTGAGATTTGCATCTCAAAATTTTCACTATACAAGAGATTTGAGATTTGTTGGTGAAATTTCTTTTCATTACAAAAGGATTTGAGATTTGCATTTCAAGATTTTCATTATAAAAGAGATTATATTTTCATTATAAAAGGGATTAGAGATTTGCATTTCAAGAGAGAAATTTCAGATTTGCATCTCAAGAGATTTTCACTATAAAAGAGATTAGAGGTTTGCATTTTAAGAAATTAGAGATTTTCATTTCAAAAAAATTAGTTGTATTGGTTGGAATGAAAATAAATTAGCTAACCTTTTTTTTAAAGCTTTGCAAGACTACATCTTCATCATGTCTAATATATCACTGAGATCTCCATCTCCAATAAATAAAATTTACTAACCTAATTACCATTACTAATTCCTATACTCACCAAATAAATAAAAATCAAATAAATAAAAATCAATAACTTGAAAGTTAAAAGAACCCCATTGAAAAATTAGAATGGACACAAAATTTTACTCCATTTTGAAATCAATTCCGTACAGAATCGACACACAAATAACGAAATCTTCCTGTTCAGCAGAGAATGACTCTAAATTTGCCAAAAATAACACGAAACAAAGATTGAGGAGCATACGGACAGTCGAGCTGGGGTACGGATAACCAGAACCGTGCCAATCCGTGTTGAAACAGATCGGATTCGGCTTTTCGTCCAGCAAGGATAAGATAAATTCCTTCCCAAATGTAAGCAAGTGCCCACATCGGTTTGCACAGAATCGTAATCAATCTCAACATAGAGTGTACCTTCATTTTCAAGAATGGATTTACACTCAATCATTGACTTTAGAGGCTTATCTTACAGCTGATGTGTAAAGGTATATGTTTGTTAATAAAGTTGAAATTTTGTTTTAATAAAAAAAATTAAAAAAATGAAATAATTATACAAAATATTTAAATAATATAATCTGATAAAAAAATTTAATATAAATAAAAAATTAAGAATCTCTATGAATGTAAACTTTAATTTTTTGAAATATAAAATTTAATAAAATATTTGCACGCTGAAAAATTTGATATCTTAAAACATGATAAATAAAAAATTAAATGAATCTTATATTCCGCCATGACTGAATTTAATGGCTGTGATTATCAATCAAAACCATTAAAGCCCAAATATATTTGGCTACCTCTCTAATAGGCGCTGAGCTTGATTAAGTCTTCTATTCAAACAGGAAAACTAACGGCAATAGATAGTAATTGTTTCCGTGTTGAACTGAACTGTACACTTGACGTGCTGATGACATTGTTTACATATTCGAGCAATAACGGACAAAACAAAACACACGCATGGTCATAGAATTGTTCTACGATAATAAACATTTCACTCATTTCTACAATAGTACAACTAAAGAAGTAAAGAAGCCTTAATTGCGAGTTTACTTTAAATGTTCCATAAGATAAAGAATACAAGTCAACTTCAAAGCTTAAAAATATAAAAATTTACCATTTGGAGACCATGGGATCATCTGGAAGCTTATGGCGGTCAAAACATAGCCTCTTGCTTCCCTCTAGAAGGAAAATGTCCAAATAAAAATATGTAAGGATATAAAAAATGGAACCCCAATGGGCGTTTCTTCTTCCTTTCCACTGCCTTCAATGAAAATGTAAATAAAATATTTGATGGTTATTGTAGATAAAACCTCTCTCCCTAAACGAAGATGAATGGCTTTTGCACATGGAACATGGAAATTTCTCATGCCTTCCAATGGCGATGAAGGCAACCATCGAACTCGATATCCTCCAAATCATAGCAAATGTCGGCAATGGCTTCCAACTCTCGTCCACACAAATCGTTTCCCACATTCCTGCCATGAATCCCGACGTTGCCATTACTCTTGATTGGATCCTCAGAGTGTTAGCCAGTCATTCAGTTATGAGCTACTCTATGACCACAAACGAGAATGGCAAGGCCGAGAGGCTCTATGGCCTCACTGCTCTCTACAAATATCTTGTGAAGAACTAGGATGGCGTCTCTCTGGCTCTAGTGGTGTTGATGAATCAAGATAAGGTGTTGATGGATTCTTGGTTTTATCTCAAGGACGTTGTGCTTGAAGGTTCCCAACCACTCACCAAAGCCCATGGAATCAATATGTTCGAGTACTTGGTCATTGATCAGAGATTCAACAGGCTTTTCAACAGGGCTATTTCTAAGCATTCTACCATGTTGATGAACAAGATTCTGGATACCTACGAGGGTTTTAAGGAGGTTTAGGAATTGGTGGATGTGGGAGGAGGAATTGGGTCAACTTTGAATCTCATAGTCTCTAGGTATCCCCACATGACGGGAATCAAATTAGACATGCCCCATGTGGTGGTGGAAGCTCCTCACTATCCAGGTAAAGCTGAATCCCCAAATTCAACCATTGAAATTATATTGTTATCTCTGTGTAGGTGACCAAATCTAGTTCATGTGTGTTTTTTCTGTTGTGAAACATGTGAGTGGAGACATGTAGGCGCAACAACCTCATTTATCTGATCAGAAAGCTCTAGCCACCATCACGAACAAGTTAAAGCCTCCAAATTCTAGATTGGCAACCTCCAACTGCCCTCACAACGCGGAGAATAATACCAAGTGGGGAGTATTTGGATCATTTTCTTGTGCTAAGAATGGGTGAGTGGGGATTGTAGCTTGAGCTACTCTGGGTGATATTACAAATGGGGTGGAATCGTTTAAGGCTCTGGAAATTGCAGCAAAACAGAGGAAGGGTTAGGGAAAGATAATGAGAATGGGTCCTAATCCGAGAAATGAATTTACTGAGGAGGAAAATAAGAATTCCTATGCTTGGGTTGGTGAGGGAATCGAGAGGGTTAAAGTTAGCAGTAAATACATGGGGCAATGAAGAAAATAATTGTAGAAGAAGGTATGTGGGTTTTTTAAGGCCAACTCTGTTTTGTTATTGGTATCTTTTTGTTTTCGAGTTTTATGCTTTGCATGTATTTTATCTTGGGTATATTTTTCCTCTCCACTTACGGAAGACTCATATCTCATATCTTTAATATGTCCAAGTTTTTCGAGAGAATTTTTTTTGACCCAGTTCAAATACCTCCATAACCAATGGGAAATCACATTGTCACCTTCCCTTGGGAGGTCCCGATGAATTTTAAATCATCACATTGTTTTTGCTTACAATTAAATTCACTAACTATGCACTGACTACCAGAATACCCATTTCTTGTCCCATCCCTGTTCTCGCCCCCATTCCCATATTGACACTATAGTAGCACATGAATACTCAAGTGGAGCGGGCCAACAATTATTATCCCCAAAATCCTTTGTCCTTATCTCTTATTTGACTCTCATTTCCCTTTCCAGTTCCAATTTATGATAGCATAGCTGGCTGCAAATGAATTTTTGGACAATTATTACTATTCGATGTGACATTGGATGTGCACTCAAATTTGCTCTGTTTCTGGGTTGCACAAAGGTCGGCAAGTCCCCATAAGTGAAATTCTGCCAATCTCACTCACCCGTGTGATTTACCAGATAGCTACCTGAACCTTCTATCATGTTTAGTGGATAAAGGGGTGCCCTGCTAATGCTAAATTTCTGTAAGTGAAACTTCCGCAAGCCTTTCTAGAAGAAGGCTGCATTTGATGAAGAAGGCTACATTTTATTATTGGCATTTTATTTCTTTTGTCCAAATAAATCGCCTAAGTGTCAGATACCCCCATGACATATAATTACTTAGAAAATATGATCTCTCTTCCATCTCTGCATTTCATGATCTCTGTTTTAGCTCCGTATTGCATGATCTCTGCTATTATTTATAGAAACAAGGATTACCTTACTTGGAAACCAGGGCATAGGCTGCCTATTCCTGTTGTCTACCATACATATTATTTGTGGCCATGTAATGCTTGAGATTATAAATTTATTTAGGAATCAAATTCATTGAGAAGTGGCATTTTAACTCCTTGACCCTATTACAAAATTTCTATAAAATAATATTATAAGCATTATCTAAAGAAATTGGAAAAAACATGATTTATGAATTGGATTCTCCCACTATCTTGAATTTCCACTTTAATAAGCCCAACATCTCATGGATTCGAAAGCATAAAGATTTTAAAGCAATAACAAGGCTCTATAAATATCTACAGGCTTAAAAATGGAAGCCTCATGAGGGCACGGTATTAAAAATTTGGATTCCAAATGACGGTTGGCATGGTGAAAGTTTCTGCGTCATCCATGATGTTGATGGAATTTTCAAATCAAGGCTAAAGATATTGGAAGGCTGTTATGAAGAACCATTGCTACTTGAATTCTTCTCCAAGTCTATAGGTGTACTCAACTATCCACGAATAGAAGACTACTGTTCTTTGTGGCAGGAATGGACAAGGAATTCCTCTCATAATATATCGGAATCAGAATGTTGTTTGGTCTGGAAACATATTGTGCAAAACAATTCATGTTCCTCCATGCATATAAAGCAATATCTTGTAGTCGGCGGTGTCTCTAAAGTGCCAGTATGTAGAGATAATAGAGATATTCTTATTTGTACTCTAGACAAAGCATTTGTGCCTGATGACTTGCAGTTGAAAGAATTGTTCAAAGGACATTCAACAGGATTAAATTTTACTTTCCAGCCGAAACCTTCTAATGTTGAAATACCTTTGGATTTATTGTTTTCAATTTATAATGATCTTGGAGTTAAAAATCTATTTCAGGCGGTGAGTAGAATCGAGATCTCTACTCTTGAGAATATGCTTTTAGAAAAGCCAACACCAAGAGAGGGGTAATTGGGGATGGGATTGTGCAAAATACTTATTGCATATCTTGCAAAACCTTGGTTCAAAATTGCAGCTGATAAGAGACATGAGATTGTTAAAGCGCTTATGGATTGTCCAGTCTATGAATTGAATGAACCACTCATGATGGAATATTATTTGTTATTGGAAAGAGAAACTGGTGAAGTGGAGAATATCCAAGTGAAATCAAGGAGAATGGTGTGATGGGAGAAGGAAAAAAAGTGGTTCCTCAAACAAACAACCAATCCTTATAATATCTTCCATGTGCACCTTGTTGATTCTCTATTCTATCTGCAATGCTTTCTGGTTTGGCAGAGTATTTGGGTTATTATTTATTCCTTTGTTTGTTCAGCAAAATTTTTGTATGTAGTATTTAGGAATGCTTTTTTGGATGTGTTCTTGCTAATCTAACTACTTTTCTGTTTATGTGCATAGAATTTTGGTTAAAACTTTGCAATTGTAATTATTGTAAATCTATGAAGAGTGGAGACATGCTAAACATAAACCATTCAATAGTTGTGAAAAGATATTAAAGGCCTGTGATAATTCTAGTTACTTTTTTTTTGTATGACTAGATTAAATAGTTTTTAAATTATTGTATATTAGCTTATTGTGTGAGTCAGGTTACATGGGTGTAACATTGAGCTAACTCCATATTGTTGCATTTGCCATGGCTAAGGCTTTAGTTTGAATGGGAGGTAAAGTAGTGGTGCTTGAAGATGAAATTGAAACGTTTGAAGATGAACTTGGAACACTTGAAGATGAACTTGGAGCGCTTGAAGATAAGCTTGAAACCTTAGGTTGGAGAGGAAGTTTAGGTATGAATGGTTTTATGGAATGAACTATGGTGGATACTATAGATGAGGTAGAACTAAATAAAGTTGTCTTTACAGTTTCTGAAGATACGCAGCGCTTAAGGGTAGTAGCGATTAGGGGAAGCAAATTCAGGCGATTTTTTGAATTGCACTTAAATGCATATCTTTTTGTTTCAGCTGATTTTACAAAGATCTTGGTTTGGGTTTAAAAAAAATTCTTCAAAGCTTGGATTTAAGAGCATTTCTTGGAAGCCAACTGATTTTACAAAGAATTTTTTTGGGTTTAAAGAATTTTTTGGAAGACATTTCTTGGAGGCGGCCTGATTTTGTAAAAAATTGTTTTGAACTTGAAAAAATTTCTTGGACGTACATTCAAAAGACATTTCTTGGAGGTATGTACATGTTTTGAGTTGAAGTAAATCTTTTGAGCTTCGTTTCATTTTTATAAGACATTTTTCTCTCAAATTTTTTAAAGTAAGTGTTTTGGATTGGAGTAAGTATTTTTTGCAAAAAATTTAAACTGAATTTTTTTAAATTAAATCTTTTGTGATATTTTTTGTAATTGAGTTATTGTCTAATTTTTTGAAGGAAATTTTTTGAACTTCATACCCTATTATCATGGGAAATCAAAGAACTTGTGCGAGAAAATATGATTGAAAAAGAGACCCTGAGGCACGTAGAGAAGAGAGTAGACAATCTCGCAAAAGAAAGTTAGAAGCCCTCTCAAATATTGAAGAGGAAAATCAACCTCAAGCAGAAATTGAAGCAGGTATGTAAATGTAAATATTATGATCTATTGATATATATTTAAAATTTTCCTAATGTAAAATGTGAATCTTAATTTTTATTTGATGAACTAGTTTGAAAAATATTTTGTTTGATGTAAACAGATAGAGATATTCCTCAAAATATTGAAGAAGAAAATCAACCTCAAGCAGAAATTGAAGCAGGTATGTAAATGTAAATATTATGATCTATTGATATATTTTTAAAATTTTCCCAATGTCAAATGTGAAGCTTAATTTTTATTTGATGAACTAGTTTGAAAAATATTTTGTTTAATGTAAATAGACAAAGATATTCCTCAAAATATTGAAGAAGAAAATCAACCTCAAGCAGAAATTGAAGCAGGTATGTAAATGTAAATATTATGATCTATTGATATATTTAAAATTTTCCTAATGTAAAATGTGAAGCTTAATTTTTATTTGATGAACTAATTTGAAAAATATTTTGTTTAATGTAAACAAACAGAGATATTCCTCAAAATATTGAAGAAGAAAATCAACCTCAAGTAGAAATTGAAGTAGGTATGTAAATGTAAATATTATGATCTATTTGATATATTTAAAATTTTCCTAATGTAAAATGTGAAGCTTAATTTTTATTTGATGAACTAATTTGAAAAATATTTGAAATTATAGATATATTTATTAATATAGTTATTTATTGAATATGTACTATTTTTTCGAATATGTACAGATGAAATCACTATCGATAATGAGATGTTAGAAAATGTTGACACTCACACATATGGAGATAAAAAACCTGACCATGTTATACGATATCGTGTTAACTGCATTTTTGAAAAGTATTTCTTAAATGAGCAGGTGACAGTTCAGGCTCAAATGTTGAAAAGTCTCCTATCATTAAGGAAATTAAAAGAAGCTATGACACTATTGGGTATTCGAAAATCAACCAAAGATAAAAAAATGAAGGAAGAGGTGATAAAAATATGAGTAGTGCTATAAAGTCAATTAAGAGATCTAGAGAGAAAGATGTTTCAATTGTACGTAGAGGAATACAGATGGAAATGGTTTCCTCAAGTACTCAAGAGAATCATTTGGTAACATCTATGGCACGAGCACTGGGAACCTCACGAAAAAATTTGCACAAACATCAGAAATTTCGGTTGCAAATAGATGTAAATGATGAACTCGCTTGTTGGAGAGCTATTTCTAGGCAACCATACAAAGATAGACTTGGAGAAAATGTTAAAAAAATAATATATGAATATTGGAAGAACAATTCGCGTGTTTCACCAACTGCAAGACATGTGATGCGAAGAAGAATAGCATGAAATCAATACGAAGAACATGAAAAACATCTCTTGGAAACCACTCAAATAGAGTTATTCAACAAGTTCAAAGAAGAGAATCGTCAAATTCAAGTTTCACTCCGTGCTTTTGTTCAACAAAAACCATGGTATGTAAAACCTATCACCGTACGCGACACTTGTTGTTGCCGTTATCATGTGGAATTTGAGTTATATTATGACACATTCCTTGATTTCGATAGAACATTATGGAAGGATTCACCTCCTCCTTCCACTATCCGTGAATTCATATCTCAAATTCTATGTGAAAGAGAAAGCGATGAACTATTTTACAAAAGGAAATGTGTTGGTGGTAAAAAATGCGATGATTGTGGAAATTTGACTAAATTTCAAAACAAATATCGTATTGATATAAATTATCAATCATTTTCCAACATGAAAGTGAAATGGAAGAGATATGAATATATCAATACATCGATTCAAGGTGCAGATAGTGTTAAAAGAATCGAATTACGAGAAGACAAAATTTTTCTGATAGACTTTTTGAGAAAGTTTGAAGCAGAAATTTACAAATACACCAAGCATTCCCATAGAGCTCGATGGCAAGAATTGCAATTCAAAAAATCTCGTGAAGTTTTTCCACCAGGGACCATTTTGTCAGTGATTGATTTTGCAGAAAACTACACATTTGTTCCACAAAAAGAAATTCAGAGTGAATACTATCATTCTGACCAAGTCTCCATGCTCGTCCATATTCTATATAAACATGCTGAACAAAATGTCGATCATATAGAAAGCACGAGTGAAAATCGACATATCATTAAAGAATATCATTTTTATATCAGTGACGATCGTACGCATGATACATGTTTTGTACAACATTGTTTTGGAAAAAATTATGATTCATTGAAAAATCATGGAATAACATTCAATGAACATTGGATATGGTCAAACGGATGCGCAGGTCAATTCAAATCTGCACGATCATTTTTTTGGTTGTGTCGTCTTCATAAGAAAACCTCCATTAAACATTGTTGGAATTTCTTTGAGACTGGCCAAGGAAAAGGAGAACATGACGGTGCAGGAGCATGCATAAAACGAGTACTTCGAAGATATCAAATGAACCACTTTGCACGCCGACTTGTGAACGCTAAAGAAGTTGTTCAATGGTGCAAAACTGCTCTAAGCCATGAGATTAACCCATCAAGAGAAGTGCGAAGGTACATTCAATTTAATTTATATTGGAAATATAATTTTAAACATTGTACATTTATCATGCAATGATTATCTTTGATTGTATTTTGATATCATATTTACAAATTCTTCTTTTAATTTTCCATATAAAGGTTTTTCTGGCATATTGGAATCAAAGACGTAGATAGATCAATTGGAAATGACGTTGAAACAATAAAAGGGACTCGAAAATTGCATTCAATTCAAACAAAGTCATCCATAAATGTGTTTGCATTGGATAAAAGAAAATATTCTTGTTTTTGTGATGTTTGCATAGACAACACAAAATCCAATGACGTTTGTGAAAACAAAATGTATGTGAACGATTGGAAACATATAGAGCTAAATACAAAGGGCAAAATGTCTGTTGCAATGTTTGAAGAAATGCAATCAGAGGAAACTACAATATCATCCGATGGTGATCGAGTTTCTGATCTTGTTAGAGAAGGTAACATTTGAATTATTTTCTAATGATTTAAAGATCTAGAAATAAATTTAAATATGCATAATTTTGTTAAATTTATTTTATTGTGCAGGAGATGTTTTTGCTATAATTGCACCTATTGACAACGATGAAAATGTGAAGTATTATTTGATGCGTTGCACTGAACGAAAAATGAAATTATTACAAAATTATAATGATCACGGATTTCAATATGACAGAGGGTCTATTATACTGAAAGGTTATTTTTTCAGACAAACTCATCAAAGTGGAAACTTTGTTTACTTTGAAGACTTTGAACCTGATTCCATAAGTTGTCAATATAGTCAATTGGTGTGTGCAACACGCATAAAGGTGATAGAAGTTCAATCAAAGAAAAAATCAAAAATTAAGAGATGGAAAATGTCAAAATCTGATCATGAACGAATTATTGAGGATGGAATTCCATTAGAATTTTTTTGAGTGAATTGTCCAACAATTTATTATCTTTGGATTAAATATGTTTTAGAACTTCCAGTACTCAACTAAAAATTGAGCTGCTTATGTTATTTGTGCAAGTGTTTGCACATGTAAAAATTGTTTTGGTACAAGCACGTGCTCTAGTATCAACTGAAAGTAGCTTTTCTATACATGTGCATTGATGAAAAATGTTATATGTATTGGATATATATATATATATATGTATATATGTTCTAGAATGAAATTAATTGTTCTAGTTTTACTATGTGCATGGATGAAAAATTATTTACGTACTCAATATATATGTTCTAGAATGCAATTAACTGGAACTAGTTTTTCTATGTGCATTGATGAAAAACTAGTTGGATTTTCTGGTAAAAAGTATGGACACAATGTAAATAAATCATCTGCAGTATAGTTTTGTACGAAAATTCCTTTCAAACAAGAGACTCGAAGCACTTCTCCGACTTTTGGTGGGATTTGACCCACATCTCTAATCCTGATTGAAAATCTAGTACAAAATCTGCTTGTCCAATGGTCGGATATGTTCAATGTGCATTGATGAAAAATTTTACTTGTCTTGGATAGATATGTTCTAGAATGCACAATTAATTGTTCCAAGTAGTTTTTCTATGTGCATTGATGAAAAACTAGTTGGATTTTTTGGTAATTTAAGTTTCAACAATGTAAATAAATCGACAAGGCTACCTATTTGAGTGCATTAATGACATTGACCCAAATTCAACAAACATATATATGTACTAGACTTATATTTCCAATCAAAATTAAATGGATAATTTGTACATATATCTACTTCTTTAAACTCTTTTTTCAATTAGAGCTCAATTGATACATGGTTAGTTGCATTGAAAAGCTATGTTCTTCCTATTGGAAATTTTTTTATTCAAACAAAACTACATGGAGAGATCAAAAGAAATCTTAAAATTCCAAATGTACTTCAACGATCCAAAAGGGATTTGTGCAACATTACTTGACATGCCATGCCAATTATAGTGAACAACTATCCAATAGAAACATTTAACATTATATACCACATGTGCCAAATGTAGATTGAAACCATCCAAAACTTTAAAATTTTAAAAAATTTTGATAATATATCGTGCAACATTAAAAAATTAAACATCACATGCGAAATGTAGATTGAAACCGTTCAAAACTTGAGTTTAAAAAACTTTAAATTATATATAGATCGTTACTTCACATGCCATGTCAATTATAGTTCAACTAGATCCAATAGAAACATTTAACATTATATACCACATGTGCAAATGTAGATTGAAACCATCCAAAACATTAAGTTTTAAAAACCTTTTGATTATATATTGTGCAACATTAAAACATTAAACATTTAAAGTTCATTAAATATCACATGCAAAATGTAGATTGAAACCATCCAAAACTTGAGTTTTAAAAACTTCACATGCCATGCCAATTATAATTCAACTATCCAATAAAAACATTTAACATTATATAGCACATGCCAAATGTAGATTGAAACCATCCAAAACTTTTAAATTTTAATTTAACAAAAAATTATAGATCACAACATTACTTCACATGCCAACTGTACTCCAAGCATCCAAAACTTAAATTTTAAAAACAAAACAAATTATAACACATGTCATTACATAACATGACAAATGTAGTTCAGATGACAACATTAATTTATAGATGACAACATTACTTCACATTCACATGCCAAAAGTACTAAAACCATCCAAAAATTAAATAAAACAAATTATATAATAACAATGTAATAAAATATGTCAAAAAATTGTAAATCTCACAAGTATCAAACTGTATCAAGTTTAACAAATTTTAAAACCATCTAAATTTTGAAATCAAATCTACTGTAAATCATGTCCATCAAATGGAGACAGACTAGCGTCTTCCCTACTAGGGTCTCAGTCCGCGCCCTCTCATGTGAATGGGAAACCTACATACACAATGCACATATACTTGAACATTAAAATTTGATGTTTTAAAAATGAATGAGAATATATATATCTAGAAATTCATGTAAAAAACAAAATATAACAAAAAAATCATGCAATACCTCATAAGGTTCCCTCTCCATTTGATGAACAAGTTCTCCCATAGGAACATCTGCAGTGGTAAAATGTACAATATATATATATATATATTAAAAACTTTCAAATGAAAATGCACGTGTACATATATAAACTTATTTTCAATAATATTAAAAAAAGGAACTAAAGACAACTTGTTCAAATGCTGTGGATGTTCCTATCTCCTTCGCTAGAGTCCCCGGATTAAAGAAATCTTCTATAGGAACCTAAATTCAAAAAATTTAAAATAACTCAAAATATAGATCTCTCTCTCTCTCTATATATATATCTCAATTTTTAATGGAACTTTTCGAGGTAGAATATATATATATATATATATATATAACTTTTAAACATAAATTTTAAACTTGTGAAAAATTGTCCATACTTGTGGCTCATCTCCCAATGAAGTAGAAGGTATATCTCCTAAGGAAGAAGAAGGTACCGCCATCCCAAAAACATCAGACGGAATCGGTACTTGTTAAAACATTTTATCAAATTATATATATACATACATGTACATGTGTGGCAACAATTATTTATTTTAGAGTCACTTAAAAAACACTAACATTTTCCAACATATCATGATGGTCAGACCCATCTGCATCGTTTGAACCAGAGGTCCCGAACGTGATATTAACATTTTTGTCACGCATCATGCCTGAGAACTGCAAATGGTGTTTTAACATATAATCATACATTTTTGTTAGATTAATGTACACATACAAATAAATGTATACATGTACATACACATGTATTTATTACAAATTGTACACATGTATATGTAAAAATAATTTCAAACCTAAGGTCACTAACACATACCGTTCCGATGCCATCTTTTTCATGAAAAATTAGGTCTTGCAAACCATTGCGACAATTTATTGCATATGTTCGGAGATCTTCAACATTCATGTTGTAAATCTCCTCATCTGTACAATAAAAAAAATTGGCACGTGCATTTTCACGTGCTCTTTGTCGATTTAAACAAAGATCGACTCCACTCAATCCGCTATGAACATTGTCGATCATAACATCCCTTGCTTCTCGACTTATTTGAGAAGTCGCATCCATCTCTGATCGCAGAGTTTCGACTCGAAACGGTCGACTCACCAATGGAGGCTTAGGGTGAGGCAACTTCACATCTCACTTAGTGCCCTTACTGTCATATAATCGACCTTTCCCCGGGCCAAAAAATTATGAAGGAAGGTCATTGTAGTTGGGTTTCATACCCAAAAAAAATTCTGCATAAAAAATTTGTGCAAAATAAACAGGAACCTCATCGTTCCATGGAAGCCTTCCAAAGGCCGCAAGATGTCGATCATACAAATAACGAGCTTTGTCTGGGTGCTTGAAATACTGCACCTTCAACATTTTTCTTTTTGGCCCTTCCTTATAATTAAACATTGACTTGGCCACTTCTTTTGTAACTTTTTGTTTTACGTCCTCCCATTTATCGGGACCCATCACTGTTTATTTTCTCTTTCTCATCATTTCTACAAATGAATTAGTCGTTGGTCCAATATTTTTGTACACATTTACCATTTCACCCAATGAATGTGTAACTATTTCAAGGCTTTGTCGACTCTCAGCAGGTAGAGACAAAGCCACGAGATCTCTTTGCAATTTTGCATGAAGTCTTTCACACCTTTGTAAGGTGCATTCCGCCATGTTGGTTTCCCATGGTATATCAGTAATCTCGGCCAGATAAGTTGTGCTGGGTTGAAAGCCTTCTTCTTGAATGTAGCGGGCTGCCTTGCGTCTATTTTGACCACTAGTTCGAACATTTTCGGCCTCTGCATCAATATATATAAAATTTCGTATATTAGAAAAAACACGTGTAAAAAAAGTTGTACAAATTTAATGAAAAAATATTGAAATTGATGGCAACCTTGATGTTGTTGGTTAACATATTCTCCAACATGACCCTGCTGAGAACCAGACCCAGAATGACGCTGCTGAGAACCAGACCCAAAATGACCCTGTTGAGAACCAACAGCCGTTGATTGGCCTTCAGGTGAATAAATATCACCCCCTTCACGCAACCTGCTACCACTCATACCTCGACCGGTTGAACCATGGCCACACGCCATGGATGGAATAGAAACCCTTCTCCTCTTACCTCCTAAAAATTAAAATATGAAACTTATTAACAACTAATTTAACTCACAAAGTTAATAAAAAATCAATTCCATATGTACACACATGTATGGAGATTTAAGATTATATTTAAATACCGTGAACATCCCCCAATCCCTAAACCTCCATATGGGATTCAGATGATCTTCGTTGTTCATCCTCCATGATATATATCTATTGGTCAACATTTACACAAAATAGATTTCAAAAAATCAATTTGTAATTTAGTGTACACAAATTATGTAGAACACAACTTTCAAAGCAATAATTGATCATGTGTGAAACTAAATTTAATCAAAAAAGATATTATAAAAATGATAAGTTCACCAAATTGCACTTTACATGGTGGGAGCACACTTGGTATAAAATTTACTACTTATACACTTTAGTTTGTGGGAGAAATGACACATGTACATAGTTTACCTTAAATTTGTTGTGTTTTATGGATATTAAAATGAAGAACTTCTATTTAGATCCATTCGAGAGATTGACTGTAGGGGCATTTACTAGATATGTCACCTTTCATAAAAGATGAGATCCAGAGGCTACCTGGCCCTTTACAGACTCTGCCTATAGAACTTGTAGAAGTAAACACTAGAGGCATTAACAATATCAAATAATGTTTTCATGCTCAGACATGGGAATGTGTCTCTTTCCCTATGCAAAAAAATAGTTCAAGGTAGTTAATCTTCATAGACACGTCATCAAGCAAGTCAATGTGATCATCCCCAACTTACTTTTCATGAAATTAGGCTTGGAATCCTCTACAACCTGGTGGATGGAGTTGAATGGGAACTAGGTCAAGGCCTTTACAAAATACATGCTAGTGAATAACACTTACTAGGTTATGCCAACAAATAAAGTGGGAGAAATATTTTCTCCTCGAGGTTGTCCAATTGGGTGTGTAATACCAACTTCACCCATTTCCTCACAGGTTTCTCTCTTAGGTTACAAATGTCTTCCACCTTATTAGTTATATATTTTTCAATTTCCCGAGGATTCCTTGATTTTTTTCTCCTACCATATCCCTCTCTCACTCCCCAAATTATTGTCATCAAACATGCCCCATTGAGGATCTAGAGCAATGTTTGCACCATACTTAGAACTGTCATTGCTGCTAATTGAAATTGGAGTCATGTATACTAGATTGCTTGCTTAAGTGGCTCTTACTTGGACAATATCCTGAGATGAGTTTGAAATGATGGTCATATGAGGTTGGAAGCTACTTGGTGTAATTTTCCTTAAATCTTCAAAAAAACAGAGAAAAAATGTCATTTTCGATCATTTTTTTTAGCTTCTGCATACAGTAGATGTTATCACAATTTCAACACAATCATGTTCCATGAGCATGAATTATGAATGTCGCAAGCCAAATTGCAAGGAAATTTGCATTCATTTTAGGCAAAAGAAGACTATGACATTAAGGTCCATGCTAGAAAAAATTATGCAAATAAGGTTGCTAAGTCTTGATACTTACCATGTGTTTCAAAGCCATAACGAAGGTTGGTTTTGAGAGTGTCCTCTCAAAGCCCTGTCTTGAGATGAAATTTAATTCAATGTCTCTTAGAGTTGCAAGGTGGAATTGATAGAACTATTTGATTTCTTTACCATAGATGGATATCTCCTTTCATCTATACCTTTCTCTACCATATTATTTCCAAGTGAAATGGGAATTTTCACATTTTGAATGTCATTACTATGTAATTTGGTAGTCTGCTAGCTAGACCTATCATAAGTAAGGTTGTCATATCAAACTATTTCTCTTGCTCAACTCAGTGACCATGACTCTCTTCTCACACTGCTTACCATATAAGATCTTCAATTGTACATGTCACGCAAAGTTGGGGGTTCTAGGTCTACACCTATTAGGTAAAGTTACATATTTTATGGCATTGTGGTCCTTAAATTTGGAGGTGTTCCACCCGAAAAAGTAGGCATTAAATATGGATGGAAAGGATTTGTTTTAACATTGACAGAATTTCCTCGTGGAATTACTGAATTTCTCGAGGACATCATGTTAGCTTTTCTCAGAGAAGAAGGTTTTGGAGGAGAAATTGAATTCTTTTGACTTATTTTTGGCATTGAAGTTTGATATATAGTAGTTTTGATGACTCCATTGATGACCTTGCTGAGGAATTTGATGCACACATATTGACTTTGAAGATGGTTTAGAAGATGTTGAAGTTGTAGATTTTGGTGTTGTCACCAAATGTTTCTTTGTTGTTGGACTTGATCAAGACACAATTTAACTTTACGAGAAGATTGAAGACCTTGAAGAGGTTTTAGATTTTGTTGTTCTCACTGAAGGTTTTTGTCTAGAGTTTTGTTTCTTAAACCATCATTTCCATAGGACATTTTTGGTGAATAGATTCTTGACCTTGATGAGAGGATATGATACCTTGAAGAGGCTACATCTTTTGGTGACGTCACTAATTGTTTCTCTATTATTATGTTTGTTAAACATCTCTCTTAGGGCGAGGCAACTCCACATATATTGTACAGTTTATGGGACAGAAATCAATATGTAGAAATATTCACTTGGTTTTTATAATTGGATAGAAGAATGACTTAAAATGACCTTGTATGTCTTCTCGTTTGAGAGCTCAAATTTTTAGGAAGGATTTAAGTATCCACCTTTCAAGAATCACTAGAAGAGGTTGATAAAGAATATAGTAAGACTAAAAACTAACCAATGATGTAATAAATGGATTTCTTGGGAGGTAGATTGGCATAAGGACTTTTGGTAGCTAGAAATTTTCCAAATAAGTGAATGTATTTGAAAACCAAACTTCTAGTTTATTTTGGTTTAGACAAGGTCTAGAATTTGAAAAGTGAATTCCCTCTTTCTTCCTCTTACATGTCCAATGATCAGAATCTGGATTGAGGGAAAATATTTTCCTAGAAATAAAAATTTTGCATTTTATAAATGTGTAAACATGAGTTTTTAAAATCTAATTAACTCATAAATTTCTCACAAAATACACTTAAATCTTGACACATAAACCCCTTCCAAATTGGCTAACTTTAGACGATCCTAAACATATTTTTATTTAACTAATGAGGGAGATAGACCAACAAAACTAGTTTGTCCATATTCAAATCAAGTTGGTATCAAAGTACAATTTAGCTCATTTTAGTCAAGGTTAGTTAGAAGAATCATCTATTGGTTTCTTTCTTCAATTTCCTCTGAAAATGAATGTGTACATGCTTTTGAAAGACACACTAGAGGAATAAGGTCCAAATTTTTGATGAAAATGTGCTATGAAAGTAAAGGGTTTTAAAGGCAAGCATGTACAAGGCATAGTTGAGTAAAAGGCATAGTTGAGCCAAATGTTCTTCAGGAAGGGCCTAATTATTTGGGTCTTGGTTATGGAAAACATAGAAAATGCTCCAAAGCCAAGGAGGCACATGAAGCTGTTCCAAGAAGGAATTTTATTTCATGTTCATTACCTCAAGCTTGTGAAGTTTGTGTTCATGCTGAATGGAAAAGTTTGACACCAAATTTACAAGAAGATGTTAATAATCATGCAGCTAATGAGAATGTAAAAGAAGAGGATGTTGAAAGCTCTAGAGTCATTGAATTCATTGCTAGTATTCAAAGGAGAGCCACTACCTCATCAAATTCACCTCAAGAAGGCGACAACGGTGAATGTTCAAGGTATAAATTTTCCTCTAATCAAATTGATTTTGATTATGATAAACATGGTAAATATTCAGATAAGATATAGAAAAGAACTTGCATGTTCCTTTTGTGGTTTGAATAATCATAATGTTTATAGATGTTGGAAGAAGATATCCATGCACATGAAAATTTCTAAATAAATGAGGCAAAAAGTCAAAGGCCCATTGGACAAGGAAAATGATGTTGAAAATAAGTTGAAATTGTTTATTACTCATTGCCATAAGAAAGGTCACCTTGTAGAATATTTTGCTACATACAACACTGAAAATTTTTAAAACATAAACTAACTTCTAGCAAACAATAATATTAAATTAGATTTAATTGTTTGTGCAGTTGAATTGATGTGCATAGAAAAACTGGGAATAGATATCTTTGATACATACAACACACAAATGCAAAATCTTAAAAGATAAATCAATCTTGCAAATAGAAGGGTATTTAACTAGACATAAATGTCCATATAGATTCAGCCAGAAACCCAGACCTAGTCAAAGAAAACATGAACCAATGGTTTATTTCAGCTCTACATCAACGTTGAAAAATCGAACTATTATGATGTGTTACAAATCAGCCTACATGGCAAAGTGTTGGTCGGCCTAAAAGGAAGTAATTCTATCTATATTTATATACCTTGTCTATGGCTCTTTTAATAAGGAATAACTCGGCAATCTCTGAAAACAGTTTACAGATTCTTGTAAGATTCAGTATGAATATGTTGATGGGCTTTCAGTGTGAAGTTTAAAGAGTTTGAAAATAGTGTGGATCTATTGTTCGGTCATCTTTGAAGCAGATTGCGGATAGTATAGTATGAAGCAGATTGCGTATAGTGTGAAGCAAATTGCGGATAGTCTAAGGAAGATTACAAATGCCTGAAACAAATCTGTGGATATATGTTGCAGGATGCAGCACCAACTAATGTTGTTGATAAGACTATTAAAATAGAGACAGAGAACGAACCCAAGGGTTTATCTGACCCTGCTGTGTCAAAGGTTAATGTTGTGGATAAGACTGTTAAAATAGAGACAGAGAACAAACCCAAGGGTTTATCTGACCCTGCTGTGTCAAAGGTTGATCAAAATAAGAAGAAAAAACAAGGCAGCAAGGAAGCAAACAATGAAGATGGCAGTGGCAAAGATAAGTTTTCCGGCTTGATTTTTATGTGTAATTCTCAAACAAAGCAAGAGTGTTTCCGATACAAAGTGTTTGGGTTGCCACCAACCAAAAAGGAGCTTATAGAAAAGGTGAAGCCCGGAATGAAGCTCTTCTTGTATGATTTTAACCTTAGACAAATGTATGGTATCTACAAGACAGCGTCTGCCGGAGGAATGAATGTGGAACCAAATGCTTTCCGAAGTTGTAAAAGGCCACTCCCAACACAGGTAATCTTTTTATACATGAAAGGGGTGCATCAAGCTTGTAAAGTTTGTATTCATGTTGAATGGAAAAGTTTGATACCCACTTTGCAAGAAGATGTTAATAATCATGCAGCTAATGAGAATGTAAAAGAAGAGGATGTTGAAAGCTCTAGAGTCATTGAATTCATTGCTAGTATTCAGAGGAGAGCCACTACCTCATCAAATTCACCTCCTCAAGAAGGTGACAACGATGAATGTTTAAGGTATAAATTTTCCTCTAATCAAATTGCTTTTGATTATGATAAATATGGTAAATATTCACATAAGATTTGGAAAAGAACTTGCATGTTCCTTTTGTGGTTTGAATAATCCTATTGTTTATAGATGTTGGAAGAAGATATCCATGCATGTATGAAACTTTCTAAATAAATGAGGCAAAAGGTCCAAGGCCCATTGGACAAGGAAAATGATGTTGAAAATAAGTTGCAATTGTTTATTACTCATTGCCATAAGAAAGGTCACCTTGTAGACAAGTGTGGGACTTTGTATCCAACAAGTCATCCACAACATTTGAAGAAGGTGGAAAGAGATAATGACAAGAATGGAAAAGAGGATTCCATAATCGATGAGGGTCAAGATGATTCACATGATGATGAAGTGCAGCTAAAAGAAGCGCCATTGAAATGGTTTGGTAACAGATGGTTAGATTTCTTATCCAATTAAGGCCTTGCATGTATTTGGATGTTTCATGAATTTCTTTGCAAATTCAAAGTATGGCGCATGTTGCATGAAGCAAGGTGTTGAAGGTAGAGTTATGTTGACACACTTAAATGCAACAAATATGGAAATTTGTACATGAGCTATTATTTGACTTGAGAGTCAATTGTTTGAAGAGGCATGTTTTTTCGACTTGTGTTTGGTTGATGGTTTTGTACACCAATATGTAAGAGTACATAGAGACATTCACATGATGTGAATTTTTTTTCTTTGAAGGAGAAAAATGATATGTCAGCGAGCTATGTTTCTTGCATGATGTGTTTTTCAGTTTGATGGTTTTGTTTGTGACAAGACATCACAAGATTTTGGGAAGGTCCACCCTTGAGCGAGAGCCTCATGATTACAACCTAATCATGAGAATCAAATGGCATGAACCAAACATATTGTGTATTAAATGAGGAATTTCACTCTCCCAATCATTTCTAAATCACCCATATCACCAAGAAAACATGTTTTAAAAGAACATACTTTAGTAGGGGAAAGACCTTAGGTCCTTTGATTGTGCACATGTGTGAAAAATTGAAATTGGCAATTTGCAAAAAAGTGAAATTATGAATGAAACCACGAAAACAAAAATCCCAAAAGTAGTAAATGATTTAAATAGACCTAATTAATTATTTACCAACATAAATTTTTCAACTTTTAGCAACTAAATGATAAGTAAAAAAATAAATAAATTTGTAATTATGGTTCGAAAGTTACATAATCTTAAGAATCCAAAAAACAAATTATTTTTCAAAACGTATTACTTTCAAAGTATCAACAGATAATGTACAAGGGTGTTCAATGAATTAACACTATTTATTTAAATTCCATGATGTATATCTTACTCATAATTTTAACAAATTATAAAATAACGATCTAGATTGGATAATTATATTATTTGTCATATATTTTAATGCTTATAGAGTGAAAAAACTAAAAGAATCAACTTGTAGGGTCATTTTAATGGTGGGTGGAGAATTGGGGTCTAAAACCTTTTGGAGTCATTTTGAGGTATTAAATGACATTTTTGGGGTCAAACGATTATCCCTTTTGCCGAAATCTTGACCATTATTCTACACTTAAAGACATATCCAATGGTGCAAGAAAAACATCAAATTAAGTTCATTAAAAAATTATGCCTTTAGTAAGTTGACCTATCATGTTGACCACCATGGTATGAGAGAATGTCATTTTAGCCCCATTACTCATGCATAGCAAGCTAGCTACATGTGGAATTTTAACAAGAATCTAAAAGGTCTAAAATCACAAACCTCGTTAATGGTTGACGGAGTTAAATCTTACACCTAGTTGGCTATCATGCTATGTTAAATACTTGGCCACTAGGAGGAATAAGAGTTCCATTTTGTGTTATTGTATTTTGTTCCATAGTTGAAAATACAACTAGAAGTGTGAAGTTAGAGAGAAAAATGTATGAAGTTAAGTTTTTATAGCCACCTTACATGCCAAAAGTCTTATAGCTAACTCTAGAGAGATTACCTCTTTCTTTGTACTTGCATATTTTTCATACCAGAAAAGAGAGAGTAGAGCATGTTTACATTTTAGTGTTGTTTTTCTCCCATAAGGATTTCCTAGGGAAAAAGGAGTCTAGAACATCATTACTTTTTAGGGTTGCTTGTCTCCCATAAGGATTTCCTAGGAAAATAATTGTGTTGATTGTCTAGAGATATGTATGTGTGTGTTTCGTTATGTTCTCTATTTCTTACATTGTGTTTCATTATGTTTTATATTTCTTACATTTCTGCCCTCCTATTTTTCTTTCCAATAAAGGTTTATAAAGTAACATGAGAAGCAACATGAGACTTGGAACAATCATTTTCATTATCTATATGGAAGGCAAAAAGGATTATATCCCCTTAAGCTTAAGCTTATGTAGTTTGTATGAAAAGAGAGAGCCTAATATAGTAGGCATAAAAATAATTTGCTACAAAATGATAAAACATGTGAATGAAAAATTTAAAACACAAATCAAGATATCAAACACAATGATATTATGATGGAGAGAATATTTCTGCAGCCAAAATGAACATGCAAACCAAAAATTGTAATAAAAAGATTACAACATATCATTGCAAAATTTAAAAACATAAATAACGTAACACACAAGGATATCTCAAAACACCTGAATGCATATGTAGAACAAAACCTGTAATAGAATATTTTGCTACATACAACACTGCACATTTTTAAAACATAAACTGACTTCTAGCAGACAATAATATTAAATTAGATTTGAATTAAAAATAGATATAAGTCCGGGAAAAGAGTTGAATTGTTATTCTCCTTAGGATTTCCAAAAAAATAGGTATCTGAGTTGTAATGGTTGACGAAAAATTACAAGAATGACTGGTGAAGTGTACTCTGCTAATTTCTTAGGCTAAAAAAATTAAATCGTTTTGCACTAGATAACGATTATTTGTTTTCTAAGCTTAAAGACTGTGTTAATTGTTAGACAGGTAGCAGAGGTTTAAGACCCTAGCCGGAGTAACCAACCTGGGTCCTATGTCTTCTGGTACCATGTCATGAATTATATAGTTATCAGATTACTTGACAAAAGTTATCTATATATTTTCAGCAGTATCTAAAGCACAATGTTAAGCATCTGTAAAACAGAAATGAAGGAAAAATGACAACACATTACATCCAACTGTGCAACAAATCAAGATAACTGTATTCAAAATATTTAGAGGAAAGAATCAACCATGAGGATTACCATAGGAACATGTAATATTGAATCATGAAAAAAAAATAGAAGAACAACTATTCATGAGAATACATTTCCTCGTAATAAATCGAACCTGATAAATTTAATAGTGCAAGAACAAGATTACTGCATTCTTTTAAAAAGAGAAACCTTGACACATTCCTCACAAAACCTCTGTCAAAATAATCGATGAAAAGGGACAAGGGTTTGAACAAAATAACGTTAAAAGAAAAAAAGATTAAATGTCAATTTGAAGACAAGCTTAATCAAAGGAAAGCGTAATTGTTCCACAAGATATGTAAATATATAAATATCGATTACCAAAACCAGAAAATAGGAGCCGAGTTACACAATGTGCAGCAAGAAAAATAACGCATACGGAATATGTTCAACAGTCCTGATAAAATTACAGCCAGTCCCACATTAAAAATGCTGGAACATTTACAACCTGATTTCAAAACTGGGATACACCTCGGTGGAGGATTTAATCTCATATACAATTTTTAATAAAACTAGAACTCCAGAGATCCAAGACAAGTACTCATGGGTAGAACCCCCATAATGTGACCAGTAAGTTGAAAACCTATAAATAAAGACGGATAAACCCCCTCAACACAACGGTAAATTTTTTTAATCAGTCACTTCGAAATAATTTTACAGCATTCATTTCTAATTCATTGTCGATTTGCATAGACCTATTCCTGAAGTATGACAGAGTTGGTGGGAACAAGTAGGAATTTTCCTCAATGGACTGTTGGGGCATTTAGATAGCCCCAACAGGAAAATTTTAAAAAAATTGTCATCTGTTCCTGAGAAGGTGGTGGCTTATTTTGATAGAGCATCTGTTCTTGAGAAGGTGGTGGCTTATTTTGATGGAGAATTATCTGAGAATGGAGATTGTGGTGGTGGAACAGTCTTATAAATCAATGAAAAACATTCTATTAAAATTCAAAGTGGTTTTCAAAGTGGTTTGGGAAGGGTACAAACAAATATGCATAACTTCTACTTCTCTTTGCCATTGAAAAATATATATATTCTTTGTAGATTTTAAGTGATTCCATAATCATTGTAAACTAGTTTAATGGATTGCAATGATGTCACATTCACACACTCATTCATATCTTTGAGGAGGTTCTCTTGCTCAAACATCGTTTTAACCAGATTTCTTGTCGACATATTTATAAGGAGCGGAATAGTGAACCAAATTATTTTTCTTAGACGAACATT
The DNA here is from genome assembly GCA_034641835.2 of Pinus albicaulis. Lineage (NCBI taxonomy): Eukaryota > Viridiplantae > Streptophyta > Pinopsida > Pinales > Pinaceae > Pinus > Pinus albicaulis. The sequence continues at coordinate 6,387 of JAXQQM020088560.1, read as the reverse complement.
TCTCAGATTTTGAGAATTCTAAAAATCAAGGAGCAGCTAGAAGGTGCTTTTTTTTTCAGTATGAAAAATACCCTGGTTTATATAATGTACCAGGAACAAAACAGCAACGACTTTACATAACGATGCATAACATGTATTTCGTGACTCACCACTTCCACAGTTTACTGAAAATTACTGAAAATGTCTTGTTGTCACCGAAAAGCTAGCACATACAATGTGATAATAGCACAATACAAAACACACCAAATCAAAATAGCAAAACTGTTAACCCCGCCAGAAGGTGCTATCACAAATTTCTTCCATAAAGGATAATTATGTATCATCGTTCACTCCAAAACAATTTTGTAGCGCTCACTAAATTTTGGTAGAAAACATACCCGATGAAAGCACATGCCGATGAGAGGAAAGCACATGCCGACGAGAGGAGCAGCAGCGCTGAAGGGAGCAGCCGGAACGCGCGAACAGCAGTAACGCTAACACAAATTCGTGGGAATAAAGAAACAGGTAAACGAACAATCTTCGCGGCGATTTATTTATAGAAATTAGTTCGGCCGAACTATTTTAAAAGTAAAATTTCGACCGAACTCATAGTTCGGCCGAACTTTTGTTGCCAGTTTTCCAATCTCCGACAAAAATTTTGTTTACCCGCGCCGTCTGTGTGTCGTCAATCTTAACGGAATCAAGAGTTCGGCCGAACTTTCTAAGAAAGTTCGGTCGAACTATTACAGATTTCGGCCGAACTTTAAAAGAAGTTCGGCCGAACTATTGCTGAAAAAAGTTTTCGGCCCCCGATTCTCACAAATGTGTAACCCAGCTTCACGTTTCCGCCCATAAATAAACCTAATTTTATATGTTCCATCTTTATGTTCTTTGTTAACGCTTCAAGTGTTGGTAGGTTGAGAGATCACTTAGTCTGCGAGTCATGGGCTTTTGGTCGACTGTAAATAAACCTAATTTTATATGTTCCATCTTTATGTTCTTTGTTAACGCTTCAAGTGTTGGTAGGTTGAGAGATCACTTAGTCTGCGAGTCATGGGCTTTTGGTCGACTGGTGGTTGGGATCAAAGAACATTTTGTTGTTCAGTGGGGATTGACGATTATGGCTCAACCAAATTTAGTGAAAAATGAAAATGATATAGGGGGCGTAGGCGGCAAAGTAATGCGACACCTAAGGAGGGAAGAGGAGATTCCTCCTCGCAACCACAAATATGGACTAACCAGAAGTCGTAGACCCAACATATCAATGTTGCGAATCAAGCTTGTGTCACAGGAACCCCTACCTAGGTGAGACAAATGATTGTTGGTTAGGAGGCAAACCTCAACCAACGCGTTGAAAAAGAATACAAGAGGAGGAATGGGGGTTTTTAGTTCTGGACCCCGACGATACTCGTGCCAGGCTTACACAATATAAACAAACAATTCATCTCTATTAGATGATGAAGAACATAGTATCTAGGGAAATTATGAACACAACAAGTTTCATTAAAATAGATCCAGGACTGCAGGAAATCCAAAAGGAATTCCAACTTATCCAATTTAAATTCAACAACAAAATGTCCAGTTCGGTCGTATTCAACGACACATCAGGTTCCCACCTGAGTCGGTTATCTCGGGTTCTAGTGCAGAGGACCCTGCTCCAGTGGAGTCCTCAAAGGAATAGCTTTATATGCTTCTTATTTTTTTTTTGTTGTTAATTTTTTATGTTGTATATGTCATTAAGTAGTACTATTTTAATAGGTTAAAAGTTAATTGGGTTTTAGACATTCAAACCTATATGGCTAAGTTTGACAGACTTAAGAACTTTAGATTTTGGATGGCGTATAACGCGTTCCGATGTCCAACAAACTTGGTTTCTCGATGGGCAAGTTGATGTATAAATTATACAAACAATATGTATATCGATGGATTCAATCCGATCGTGTGACCTACTAAAGCAAGATATTGAATCCTTCTACAAATAAATTGCGGAAAATAAACACGATCGGAAATTACAACAAGTAAAGAAAGAACCAAATCAAACCACAACACAGATATTTCCCCAGGGAAAGCTTGCTGCTCAAAACCCCTCTATCTTCTATTGTATATTCACCATGTAATCATGAAACAATTACAATGCACTCTTCTCACAAGAGTCTCCTGCACTCTCACAACTTTCTCACACTGACCGAGACAAAATTGACCAAAACTTAGTCAATTTCCTACCTCTAATCAGCCTTCCTTGCTTGCGCAATTCATGTGGAATGCAATCCCTATTCTTAAGGAATTTCATCCTTCCAAAAGTGCACAATTATCATGGGCAATCCAATGGTTGTTTTGTTGCATGCGGGCAACCTACTAATGATACAACTGATAGTTAACATCCATTTAACCTTTGTCTCAACTGGGTCTCCACGGGAACTAACATGCATGCAACTTATATTAATAGTAAATCGTCATTTGCATGGCAGATCACTGCATTTGAATTAAATCTAATTTAATTCACTTGATCTCTCACTAGTGAAACAAACAGTTACAACTAGTTCAACTGAATTTAACTCAATAAATTGAGTTAACTGATTTCTCATGCATTAAACTAATGCACTAACTGCAACTCGGACTCCATAATTAATAGAATCACTCTGCATGCCTCACCAACCACCCTCAACTCGAAATTCATGAGCTAACTGAGTTTATCACACTTAGTTAACTATTACAAGTGATTATGAGATAAGATTACATTTTATTGTCCAATTTAATTAAGGGAAAATTAAACTAGACACACATTTCTTATTGAATTTTCAACACTCCTCTCAACAAGAAAGGAATTATCTGCCACCCCGATCCTACTTCTATGGTATTTGAATTTGCTCTTAGCGAGCGCCTTCGTCAGAATTTCTGCATCCCGATCTTCAGTGGGAATGTATTGAAGTAACATAATGCGCCTCTGAACACAATCTCTGAGATGGCGGTACCAGATGTCTATGTGCTTGGACTTATCATGGAATACCAGATTAACTGAGAGTTTAATGAAACTTTGGTTATCACAATGTATCACCATCAGATCCATCTAAGAACTACACAAACCAACCAGAATATTTCTCATCCAGATGTCCTCACATGCAGCCTGACTTGTTTCCATGTACTTTTCCTCGACTGAATTGAGTGCCACAAATCGTTTCTCCCTACTGTACCAAGAAGCTTTTGTCAATCCTATGCTGAAGATCCCTCCTGATGTGCTCTTTCTGTCCTGTCTTCCCAATCTGAATCGGTGAAGCCGTGAAGCTTCACTCCCTTTGTCCATCTGTACCATAATCCAAACTCTTTAGTGCCCCTTAGATATCTCAACACATGCTTCCCTGCCTTCCAAAATAGCTTGGTTGTCTTAACCATAGCTTGAATCAACTGGTTAACTATGTAGAATATGTATGGTTTGGTGTTCACCAAGCACACCAGTGAACCCACTAGCTTCTTGTAAACAGTAGCGTCCACTACTTCACCTGAAGTAGAATCCTCCTTCCTCCAGTTTCCTGGAAGAGAAGTCTACATGGGTTTATAACTCTCCATGTGAAACTTACTCAGAATCTCTTTAGCATACTTTCCTTGAGAAACAAATAGCTCACCATCCCACTGCCATATTTCCAAACCCAGGAAATAGTGAAGGAGTCCCATGTCTTTCATTTCGAACTCCCTTACAAGATCCTCTTTGCAAGAAGTTATCAGATGCTCATTACCTATCAAAATAGACCATCAACATAAAGTACAGTAATCAAGATCTTAACATCAACCACAATCTAGTACAGGTTCACATCCTCTTCACTTTTGGTGAAGCCCAACCCAGTGAAATAACTGTCAATTCTAGTGTACCAAGATGCAAGGTGCTTGCTTCAACCCATACAGTTCTCTCTTGAGTCGGCACACATGCGAGTCACTGTCAAAGATCTCAAAACCTTCTAACTGCACTATGTACACTTCTTCCTCAATAACTCCATTGAGAAACATAGTTTTCACATCCATCTGATGTATCTACCACCCCATCTGCGCCAAGAGTGCAAGGATAGATCTAATCGATGAGTATCTCGCAACCGGTGCGAAAGTATCTTCATAGTCAATCCCTTCAACTTGTGAGAATCCTCGAGCTACAAATATAGCCTTGTACTTCTCCACACTCCCATCTGTTGCCTGCTTCACCTTATAGATCCATGTAGATCCAACCATTGATTTTCCGAATGGTCTTGGGACAACTTCCCATGCACTGTTCTTGACGATGGAGTCATACTCCTCAACCATGGCATCAACCCAAATTGGTTGTTACACTGCTTTCTCAAAGGAGGATGCTTACGTCACAATACCCTTGCTCATAAGAGCCATGTATCTAGTAAACCTATATGGGGACTGTCTCTGTCTGCACAGTGAAGTAGGTGCTCCTACATGTTCTGCCGCATCAAGTCTCAATCTATCAGCTTCCGTGGTGCACCTTCTACCATTTCTGGTGGATGGCTCTGCATGAGTGTTTTATGCCACTCCATGATCCTCTGCATGTGACTACTCCACATATTGAGGTTCATTATTTGGAACCAATAGTTCCTCATCTGCATGCAAATCCAACTCCCTCTCAAGGGACAATCACATGGATTTCTCCTCATCAAATTTTATATCTCGTCTCACAAAAATCATCTTTTTGTTTGGAAAATACACCCGATATTTGTGGGGAGTATCAGTGTACCCCAAAAATATCCCAAACTCAGTTATTGGTTCGAGATTCTTCCTGGAATATTTGGTCACATGGCAATAGACAGATGAGCCAAATTTTTTAAAATATGAAACATCAGGTTTCTTACCAGAAAAAGCCTCCTCTGATGTACTCATGCCAAGTATCTGATGCGGACTACAGTTTTTCAAAAATATTGTTGTGTTGCATGCCTCCGCCCACAGATGCAACAGTAGGCCCTAATCATGCAACATGGCTCGTGCCGCACCAACAATTGTTCTATTCTTTCTTTCTGCGACCCCATTCTATTGTGGGTTATGAGGCACAATCAACTCTCTCCGAATTCGTTCTTTTCTACAGAATTTCTTGAATTCATTTGAGATGTACTCACCACCAATGTCACTCCTAAGATCCTTCACATGATTCCGCGTATATTTCTCCACAAGTGCTTTGAACTCAAGAAATTTTGAGAACGTCTGATTTTTCTTTTGCATGAAATAGATCCAACACTTTCTAGAAAAAACATCAACAAAGATCACATAATATTTGTGCTTTGTTGTCGAAGCTATAGAGAATGGTCCACACACATCTGATTGAACTCTCTCAAGGATTTCTAAAGCTCGGTTCTCCTTCTCGTGAAAAGTGGCCTTTGCATACTTCCACATGGTGCATCCCTTGCATGTGTCTATCTGCGCATGAGTACCCTTGGGAATACCCGTAGAAATATGTTTCATGAACTTCAAGGCTCTGTGGTGTAGATGGCCCAATCTCCTATGCCATAACTCACCCTCATCCCGGCTCACCACTTTTTCTGCCTTACCCATCAATGTTGCGCAACCATCTACATCAAGTTTATAGAGATTCTTCACATGAATCCCAATCTTCTTGGCTTGTCCCGTGGCTTTGTGTCAAAGGAAATCTTTCCCTTCACTGAAAACCACATCATAGCCTCTATCCTCTAACATTGCGACTGAAACTAAATTCTTTTTCAAGCCTTGTACATGCATTACATATTTCAATAAGAAGAATTTACGTGACTATCTTTGGAAGGTAACTGTACCAATCCTGGTAGAACTGTACCGCCTGTCATCACCCATTTTGATATGCATCTAGAGGTCCTTATCCTCCAAGCAACTGAAAAATTCCTTGTCTCTTGTCATGTGGAAATATGCACCACTATCCGAGTATCACACTGATCCCATTGCACTTGACACCATGCAATGAGTGAGAAGTCCAACTCAAATTGCAAGGCCAAAGCCTTACCAGCTGCAGATCCTAAATCGTTCTTTTTCTTATTCTGTTGTGGACAATTAGTGGCATATGTCCATGCTCATGATAGTGAAAACACTTCACTCTGGAAATGTCATGCTTATTGCCTTCTTTGTCGGACTTAGATTTGGAATATAATTTCTTTCCTTTCCCCTTCTTCACCTTAGCATCCAAAGCGCAATTTTCTTCATCATCTGTCTTAGATGAAGATCCATCCCTGGTATTTTTCCTGAATTCTTCTTGCACCAAATTCAACCAAAGTCGTGTTGGAAATATTGTCATTGATGGCAAAGGAGGCATCACTTAGGCAAAGGAGGCAGCACTCAGGCAAAAGAGGCAGTGCTGAAGCAGAGGAAGGCAAAACAGGCACAGCGAAAGCAATAGAGGCAGCAAGAAGAAATTCAAAATGTAATAGTCATAGAAGCACAGTG
>JAXQQM020081637.1:0-18847 GCA_034641835.2 Pinus albicaulis | reverse complement strand
GGTTTGTGTTATACTTCATCTAGAATACATTGAATGTCAGACAAGGATTGAAATTGTCCACAACACCTCTGATAACTCCCACATCCCTAAGATTCCACGTTATTACGTCCATATCCCAAGTGAAAAAAGAATGAAAGAATGGAGGTTATTGGTAAAAACAATATGATACGACATCCGACATTACTATGCAGAGAGCTTGCGATTTGGACAACTTTTAATTTTATTTTCATTGATGGAAGTGCCTAGAAGTATGGTGATATTGGAAATGATGCTAAGGTTATCAAAACCGAAATGGTGACAAGGTCACATAAATTTATTTTATTTATAGTCAGTACGAATATTCACCAAGTACAGATTTCACAAAATTTTATGCGTGTGGTATGCCAACTATAAAATTAACTTTAGTTTATTGATTCATTGTAAATCATTTAATTAGGTCAATTTTATTGTTAATTTGATATTCGTTGGAAATCATTTTAAATCTAGCTAAAAATTCATTTTGAATTTATCTCATATATTATATTTATATTTTTCCATTTACTTTTTTTCAAGCACGTTAAGATGAATACACTACAATTTTATAAAGGCTAATATATTACTAGTTAATATATTAATTTTAGTATTGTAAAGACTAATGAATATTAATAAAACGATTAATATAATATAAATATTATTTAATATATTAGTTTTAGTAATAAACGAAAGACTTGTATTACAAGAGTTATAAGAGTTATATTGTAGCATCACTTTAGGCTTTGGATGACATTGCATTTTATTTCAAATTATCTAACTAAAGAAACTCAAAACCTTCACTCAACACACAGGTACATAACCTGGAATTCTTATGAAATTAAAACTCTGGCTAAATGGTTCCAAACTAAATTCTCACTCATACTTATTAAATAAAAACTCTCTCGGTAAATGGGTATGCTCACCCATGCTTCTTAAAATGGTTCCAAACTAAGGGTTGTCTCGAGTAATTTTCTCACTCAACCAAAGTAATGCTCACACATGCTTATTAAAACGTTTCCAAACTAAGTGCTCTCTTACCGAGAATTGTCACTCGACTCAAGTAATGCTCACCCATGCGTCTTAAAATGGTTCCAAATTGAGTGCTCTCCTGAGTAATGTTCCAAACTGAATTCTTAGTCGAATAATGCTCGAAATTGAATGGTGCAACTGCAGTAATGATCTCCAAGATAAACATATTTATTCATGAATGACATAGTTAGACTGGGAGACTTTATAGCTTCACCTTAAGCTTAGGAGGATGACGTTGTACAACTGATACAATGGAGTGGAAAGCACCGAAGATCTAAGAAATAGGAAAACTAAGAACCGATCTAAGAAATGAAATCTTAACTTAGTTATCAAAGCCTATAATGAGAATTCTATTTGGAAAAGATGAACAATTGATTTTAAAAGAACTAGAAAAAAAACTTCAATCTTTTTCAATTTTTGGAGATTTTATGTGAATGAAATATAAAAGCAAGTAATTAACTGAATCTAGAAAAATTTTAATGCTTGAAAGATAAACTTAAGAAGGAAGAAAAGGAAGTCCTTAATATTAATCTAAAAAGAAAATTAATCTATAAATTACTCTAAAGAAAATATTCTAATGACTGGAAAATGAAAGTTACAAGAAGGAAGAAAAGAAAATGTGAATTGAAGAAAGAATATTGATCTAAAATAAATCTATGTTGCATAAAAATAAATCATCTTTGATTTATTAACCTGAACTATGTTAGATTATTCCATGTTGGCAATTATCTCTAAAACATCTATCTAATTTACTTCTAGATCTATTTTATGAAAGAATGAAAAGATCTATTTAAATTATCACTAACTCTAAACAAAATATTAATTCAAACCATAACTAAATATTATCAAAATATGTATCAAAAAATCCAATTAAATGAAAACTATCTGAATTAATTCTATGTAAAAGAAAGAATCAAACTAACTCTAATTCTATTCGAAACTAAAACAAAACATTCTATTCTAAATTCTATGAAATGGAAGTATTAAAATTATCAATATCCAATATAAATAACTATGCTGTGAGAAATCGAAAGGATGATTGAAATATAGAAAGAAAACAGATTATCCTTCCTACTGTGCAAAGGTAGAATGCTTGACTGATCTGAAATATATGATTATTGTGTTGGAAAAATGCAAAGTAGAGATTCATTCCATATGTCAAAGATATTATAATATCAATCTAATTCAGGAAATCGAAACACTTAAAGAATTAGACTTATGTGGAATACACAAGATTCATCTTATGAAAACTCAACATTTAACTAGTGAAAAACTTAGGAATTAATATATGCATAAATGGAAAATTAAACTAGAAAGTGACATAAATTTATGCTATGAAACCTTTTCTGTGTAGGGGCCCACTGAAACAGAACATATTGAAGAATTTTGTGAGACTAATTATGCATCAGTGATCTTGAACTTTGCCTTCTCCTTGCATTAATAAAATAGAGTTTCGCTATGTAGAAATATTACAGAAATTGAACTTATCTTCAATTCGAAACAACTCGTTATTTAGAAAAAAAAAAATCACCTGTATGAGATGATCTCACCTAAAGATATTAACAAAACTGAGAAGTATAATTCTAAATAAGATCATGGTCTTCATATCTTTCATGATTTTCTACGTGTAGAGAAAATCGTGAAGATTCCAACTTCTCATCCACTAGTCTCAAACTCCTATTTGACTAATCCTTTGACCGTGATTTAGGCATTATTTTTCTTGATCTTGGACAGGTGATTAGGAAACAATTTATGTATGGATCATTTCAAAACTACCCATATGCTTCACTCCTCTCCTTCATCTTCGGAACATGTCAAACAATGTTGGTAGCTGCAGAAATGGAGATTATCTACAGAATTGCATGAATTTTCTAGCTAAATACAAAATTCATTCAAATAATAAGAAAATTAAAATATAAAAGAGAGATCATTTAAATTCATCCCCAGACTAAAAATGTATCAATTAACATTGATTGGTTTTATGAATTATGTAAAAAAGGAAGAAAAAGTGGTGAGATAGATGTAAAAAATAAGGATAGTATTAGGGCTCAAAAGGTTTCTAGAAATTTGTTGCCTTGTTAAGCCTCCCACTTGGCCAAGTTTGACCCAAAATTTGACCAGATATAACATGATCATACAACTCGGATTTGATTTATGTTCGTACCATTCGAATGAGGGTGATGACCACTAACTTTTATCTGACGACTTTGTTTTTTGAGCTATTTTCAAGCCCATTTTCATTTATGGATCCTCCCGAATCAGACACAAAGGCAGCTCATCCTTGAGGAACAAGTGGTATAAAGGGAAAAAATTTATTTTGAGTTGATGGAACCACTTGAAGAATAGGGAAGCCTAGGGGATTGAATGGAGAATTGCTAATCATAGATGTCTGCCTAGAAAGGAAAAATAAACAAAGTAGATGGTAGCAAGAATGATAAGTGAAATGTCACTACAATGATGAAAATTAAACTAGAGAAAATTGACATGTATAAGAGTCATTGCAAGGTATAATGTATTGATGGAAGCATCCTAAGACATAGCCAAAAAATTTCAAATATTAGGACATGATGCTCATATTCAAAGTCATGGAAGGTCAAAAGGAGGGATTTCATGGTGATAGAAAGATGCATCATGGACACCAACATAGAAAAGAGGTGTTATACTAGGGTATCAATGTGAAGGAAATATCTACTTCTCATGTTATTATGTGAAAATATAGAGTGGTTGATGGAATAACCTAATGGGAGCTAAGGTAACGATAAAAAAAATATGGAAATGTGAATTAATGATGCAGTATAAATGTTTGACCTATTTCGAGAGGTTGAATAGATTTAATGATTTTTTTTTTTATATTTTTCACATTCCTTAAATGAAGAGGGTTTAGTGGTTAGAGAAGTGAGGATTTTTGTTAAAGAAGAAGTAATTTCTAGGGTGATGTGTCTGCCTTAGATAGGAGCACACTAGTTTTTCACGAAATTAGAAATCCCAACAACTACAACTACATTCTTACTACAAAGTCATGAGGAGGTAAGACATAAGGGAAGGGAGATTGATAGAACATAGTTGTTGAAATTTTCAACAAGAAACATTGAAATTGTCATCCAGAAACAACATGAAGACACATACACTAGTGTGGGATCACAGGTCCAAGTTATAGTCACATAGTGATGGGTCCAAGTGATAGCCACAGAGTGATGGGTCCAAGTGATAGGTCACATAGTGATGGGTCCTAGTGATACATTAGTGTGTCTAATTTAATTTTTCCCTAATTAAATTGGACAATAAATTGTAATCTTATATCATAATCACTTGTAATAGTTAACTGAATGTGATAGACTTAGTTAGCTCATGAATTTCGAGTTGAGGGTGGTTGGTGAGGCATGTAGAGTGATTCTAGTTGTATTAGAGTTAAATTTGTAGTTAGTGCATGAGTTTAATGCATGAGAAATAAGTTAACTAAATCTAGGTGACTTAAGGTCAGTCTAACTAGTTGTAACTGATTGTAGCACTAGTGAGAGGTCAAGTGAATTAAATCAATTTTAATTCACATGCAGTGATATGTCAAGTGTCTAATGATGTACTATTAATATCTGATGCATGTCACTTATAATGAAGACCCATTTGAGAGAAAGGTTAAAGGGAAGTTAACTATCAGTTGTGTTTTTAACAAATTCCCGAGTTGCAGTTAAAACACCATAGGATGCCCATGATACTCATCGCAAGGAAGGCTGAAATTATGAAATATTAGAGATTGCATTCTAGGGATTGCGTGAGCAAGGCAGGCTAAAGACAGGTTGAGGATTGGCTAATTTTTTGTCCAAATTTTCCCAGATCAGTGTGAGACGATCGATAGAGTGCAGGAGACTCTTGTGAGAAGAGTGAATTGTAATTGTTTCATGATTCCTTAGTGAATATACAATAGAAAATAAAGGGGTTTTGAGTATCAAGCTTTCCTCGGAAAAATTATCTGTGTTGTGTATTTATTTGCTTCTTTTCTTACTTGTCATGATTGGCGATCGTGTTTATTTTCCGCAATTGATTTGTAGAAGGAGTCAGTATCTTCCTTTAGCATATCACATGATCACATTGAATCTATTGATATACAAACTGTTTCTATACTTTCTACATGGTATTAGCGCAATAATTTTTTGGGTGGTGTGTTTGCAGAGAATATGTGAACATTTTGATGAAATATTTTCAAAAACAAATAGAATATTTGGATTCCTTGGGAAAAAATACCCAAATTGAAAAAACAAAATCGGTCGACTCAAAGCTCAGATGAGGGAGATATCGGTGGTTTAAAACCAACTCTTTTTTATATAAAATTTTGCGACAGCGGGACAATTACAATGTGCGCGAGTCAAAAAAGGAAAGAAAACCAAGGGAAAGAATTCTAAAGGAAAATAGGGAAAGTGGTACTTGTCTAAGATCAAGTGTTTTCATAGTCACAAGCATGGGCACTATGGTTCAAACTGTCCACAGAAGAAGGCAAGAGTGAAGGAGCATGCAGTTGTAATAGGTGAAACATTGGATTCACAGTTTGAGCTTGACTTTACTCCCATTGCATGCATGGCCATCACTATAATGGGATGCATGTGGTATTTAGACAACGGTGCCTCATTCCATATGACAGGGAATATAGATCTCTTCAGTGACTTGGAGGAGAAGGACCTCCAATAGATTTTGAAGATGACGAGAGGTATAGTGTGATCGACATAGGTACAGTTACCTTTCAGAGGGAGAATGGCTCCCATCTCATACTAGCAGATGTTTTGTATGTTCAAGGCATAAAGAATAACCTTGTCTCCGTAGTGGGATTGGAAGACCGTGGCTATGAAGTGATGTTTAAAAAAGGAAAATTTTTCCTTAAACACATAGCCATGGGACAAATGAAGAAGATTGGTTCTAGAGTCAAGAAACTGTATGCTCTTGAGGTTGAGGCTGCATGCAAGGATTTGAGGAGAAAAGAAGTGGTTAGTGACTTGGTGGTTGAGAGGGAGTAATTATCTCTCAACATGCAGCCTCAGAAGTAGTTTCGCAAGATTCTGGAGTAGCCATAATTAGAGAAGTAGAGAGGAGATTGAGTGGAAGAGTTCACTAAAGTAGAGACCTCTAGGAGGGGGGAATTTTGAGCCAGATTGGTAGAGGGAGTACATGCAACTATACCTCTAGGAGTTAGGTAGGGAGATGTGTAGAATTAATCCCAAGGATGAATTTGGGCATGAATCATTTAGATGGTGTGTCTCATGGATCGAACCTAGCTACAGGGAGACCAAAATATAGTAGTAGTAGGAAGGATCAATTAGATTGATGTAGTCAGATGTCAGGAGGATAGATATCTGAGTGACATGTGTCATATACTAAAGCGCAGATCATAGTTAGAAGTAGTGCAGAGTGCATGGATGCATATGTTAGCAGCGCATAGAGTCCAGTAGACATGTGTAGTAGCTAGCAACGGTCATAAGACTGATGCCAGACTCATTATATTGATTCATTTGTTTAGAGGCTATTCAATTTCAGAAGTGTTGCATGCAAGGGTTGCATGTGCGAACAACACTATAGAAGTGTTGCATGCAAGAGTTGCATCAGTGAACAACACTATAGAAGTGTTGCATGCAAGAGTTTCATGTGCGAACAACACTAGAGACATGTTGCATGAAAGAGTTGCATGTTGCATGTGCACATGCAAGAACATTCCAAAGGTACTGGATCAGGATAGGTTGATTCCTTTCTTGTTGAGAGGGAGTGTTGAAATTTTCAACCAGAAATAGTGGAATTGGCATCCGGGAACAACATGATGACACAGACACTAGTGTGGGATCATAGGTCCAAGTGATCATCACACAATGATGAGTCCAAGTAATAGTCACACAGTGATGGGTCATAGTGATACATTAGTGTGTCTTATTTAATTTTCCCTTAATGAAATTGGACAATAAATAATAATATTATCTCATAATCACTTATAATAGTTAACTGAGTGTGATACACTCTGTTAGCTCATGAACTTCAAGTTGAGGGTAGTTTTTGAGGCATGTAGAGTGATTCTAGTTGTATGATATTTCAAGTTTCAGTTAGTGCATTACTTTAATGCACGAGAAATCAGTTAACTTAATCTAGGTGAGCTTAAGTTAGTCTAACTAGTTGTAACTAATTCTAGGACTAGTGAAAGGTCAAGTGAATTAAATCAGATTAATTCACATGCAGTTATTTGTCAAGTGACTGATGATTTACTATTAATAGCTGATGCATGTTTGTTCCAATGAAGACCCATTTGAGACAAAGGTTAAAGGGAAGATAACTATCAGTTGCATTTTTAGCAAACTATCCAGATGCAATTAAAACACCATAAGATGCCCATGATACTCATTGCAGTCAAGGAAGGCTAAAATTCCTAAAGAATATGGATTACATTCCCCAAGGATTGCGTGAGAAAGTCAGGCTGAATATAGGCTAAGAATCGGCTAAGTGTTGGTCCATTTTTTCTTGGATCATTGTGAGACGCTCGATAGAGTGCAAGAGACTCTTGTGAGAATATTGCATTGTAATTGTTTCATGATTCCTTTGTGAATATACAATAGAATATATAGGGGTTTTGAGCAAAAATATTTCCCATGGAAAATTATATGTTGTGTATTGATTTTCTTCTTTCTTTACTTGTTGCGATTGGTGATCATGTTTATTTTCCGCAATTGATTACTAGAAGGATTCAGTATTTTTCTTTATCATATCGCATGATCGGATTGAATCCATTTATATACATATTATTTATATAATTTCTAGAATAACTTCCTTATCCTTGGGAAATTGTAGGTTATTTTATTCATGAACTTATCACATTTGAGGATCGCTTTGGGGTTGTATTTCATTACCACTTTCTGTAATATCCCAAAAGGGAGAATGCAGTAATACTAAAACACAATATAAGAACTGCAACTAATTAAACAATAAATCTCAAGAAAAAATCAAAATTTACAGAGAAGCTGAGCCATTTTATTATATTGGAGAATGTTTAGTTACACAATGTACAAAAAAATGAGGATATATAACCAAAGAGATGGCCTAGAATCACCCAGAAATCATGCCACAATAGGCACTGCGTAACTGAAGAGCCATTGAAGAAAATATTGCACTGTCCCTTTAGAAAAATATGAACATATGACTGTAGGCTGAAAAGGAAAATGCACCTCTACTCAAATTTTGAGCTCAAATGATGCCAAGATTCAAGATCAGGCCAATGTGATGGATTCCCAAGATAACCCAGAAAGGATTTTCTAGATCTACAACTTTGGAAAATTACCCTCTTAGGATTTGATCCTTGATCTGCTGGGAAAGACAGATCTAAAGCTAGATCTGTCAAAAAGATGGCTGAAGTATGTTTCAATATCATATCTAACCTTGAAGGGTTGATCCCTTCTTCAGATATACAAGCTAGAAGATCTAGATCTAGCTTCTCAATCCTCCAATGATGATTACAGCTGCTGCAACACAACTACCAATAGGAATTTTACTGTGAGGGAAAGAGAGGCCTTCTGCCTGCTAAAAAATTCTGCAATAAACTCCAGGCTAATGGAAACAATGATGGAAATGTGAGGGGATGATCCCTCATAGGATTACTAGCTAAAATGCTAGCAACTTCCTTCCTCCTTTTGGATCTGCAAATTGGACAACATAATTCCTAAAGGAAATACTACTGCTAGGAGGTTAATAAATTTTTTCCTGATGCCAGATCTGAAATGAAGCTCTGGGAATGCTGATGTATAAGTCCAAGGTGATGGGAATAAACCCTCACCAGTTCTCCAGTTGAAGTACTGAAGACGACTTCTACCTTCCAAACTGATCTCCAGAAATATGCAATTTCTGAATATGAATTTTTTGTAGAAAGTAGGAAAAGAGATGTGGCACCAATGCCTAATTTGGAATGAAGTACAATACTCTTTCTAGAGATACTTTAAGAAAGAGGTGGGATTCCCACTCGGGAACACCCTGTTCTAAACAACACTTGTAATCTTTGCTAAACAACCCAAGAAAGCAATGGAATGTCACATGACAATTCTAGATATGAAAATATCCTTAACGTCAAGAATAACCAACATCCTTCCATCCTTGCCTTCATCTTCTTTATATAATGTTTGTGCCTTCCCATGCCTTGGCCTTCATCTAGACTGTGTTGTGCATCTGGACCAAATCCTCCATGTTTGACTGTGTTGTTTGACCAAATCATCCATCATGTCTAGGTGTAATGTGTTAGCGCTCGAATCTACCTTAGGCTGAAATAAGGTAAAACTTAAGGCAACATCAAACCACACTCAACCTCGTAGCTAGCCCTACGAGGACAGGAGAGGGCTCTCTCCGGGTCTATCTCAGAAAAAGGTCTTCAAAGAGGTTGAGATGACTTATAATGGATACTGATTTTAGGATATTAAATAGATAGGAAGGTTTGATTTAAATTTTTTGGGTTTTTGTTGGAAAAATGGGAAAAACAATTTTGAGCTCGGGGATGAGGCCAGATCTTTGCAGAATTCGAGTTGGGGCAAGGTAGGCAGTAGTCTTGATGCTTTTTTATTATGTGTATGGATGTATCAGAATGACAAGGAGTTGAAGAGGGCAAGGGAGAGCAAGGATCCTCTCCAAACTGGCAAAAACATATAAAACTAAACAAATTTAAAGGCAGAGCACTGGAATCAATGGATTCTACCTCATTTACTCATTCATTTAGTTTCAGAAAGAAAAAGAAGGGAATGGAATACATTAAAAATTAAATAAATTACAAATAACTAAGAGAACACACCATCAAAACTGAAAACCACAAGAATCCCAACAGGTGCTGCAAAACCTCTGATCTTTCCTTAGCCAAAATGCAGAAAATATGTACAATAGTGTGCCCAACTTTTCCCAAGAGTCCAACCCTGAAAGTGTCTTAGAAAATACAATAAATAGAAAATTCTAACCCCTTCCCATGCCTCTAGGGGTCGAGCTCATGCTTCTAGGAGCAGTTTGAACCAATTCTAAACAAGGATCTAAAATCAAGGCAACCAAACAACTTACCTCTAAAAGGAAGGAAACTGATTCTTTTACTTGATTTTCACTTTTTTGTGAATGAATCATCTAGAATAGGTAAATACATGCCAAAATTACGTCATTTTTATCAAATTACATCAATCTAGGTCAAAAATTACATCAAGAGGTGAAACTGGTCCAAACTAGCCGAATTCCTAAGCTGGAAAGTGAAAAATAGGCTAATTTCCTCTATGCGCTGCGCGCCTTTGGACCTTATTTTGAAGCACTTCCCGGAGTCAAAATTAAGCTCATGATAGCTTGTTGGAAAGCCCTGGATGTCTGCTATCCTACCCAAGTGGAATTTTTCAATTTGGAGCTCATTTGCCCCTCCAAAACTTCATTCTCCCAAAAGTACTTCCTGCTGGTGCAAAAGGTGGCAGAAAGGTGATTTTCATTGTGTTTTTGGCCACTTTGATCATCCAAAACTTGATGAAATGCTTTGGAAATTTCTGAGCATGCATAAATTACCATGAAAAATACAAAAATACAATTTTTTGCTCCAGAAAGTCTCCCAATCATAAGCGCGCGTCGAGACGCACTACGCGTTGGGCTAAAAAACCTGTTTTGAGACCAAAATTTTCAAAAATGACAAAAACTTCTTCAAATTTGCTCAAATTCAGAGCGAAGATCCTCCATCATGCCTAATGATCATCCAATGAAGCCTCAGCGAAGATACGAAGTCTATCATGCCTTTTTCGCCGTTTCAGTGCTCTCGTGGTGCATGCAGTTTCAATTGTAAAATCACTGTCATACCCCTGCTCATAAACTGAATCCGTCTCTGACATGGCGCTGAAATCAAGATTTTTGAAAAATATATGCTGATATAGGTATGGTGAAAACAAGATTTCAGTGTATGCTCTAATCCCAAATGTGTCACATATGTATCAAGGTGCTATAGGAAAATCACAATGATAAAAGTATTGTCAAGTGAGTTTGAATGGGAAAACAGCCACTGCTTGGCTACATGGAGATTCGACAAGTAAATAGGAATGCGTGTAGTGCTGGGGGAAATATTTATTAGGAACAAAAGTGTAAATGAAATGGCAACATATATATGAGGTAAATGAAATAAAGGACAAAGAAATAGCCCTTGCAATGTTTGACAATTAGGCTTTGTCAATGGAGGATGTGGGATAGTGAATAGGAATGTGCTATAACAAAAATGATAAACAATGAGACAATGATATGGTAATAATAGTGACAGGAATGAAGGAATAGGAAAGAGACCCTGAGGCTATGATAAATAATAAGCAGTGATACCAATGACAGTAGATGGCATGAGCATATATGTCAATAACATAAGATTTGAAACCCCAACAATATCACCAGCACTTCTTTCAAAACCTTATGGAGCAAATTTTGCAATGAATATAGGGTTTCAATTTCACCATAACAAACATTTTTTCTCTCCACATTTGAAACACCATAGCATATCCATGAATCAATGAGCAAGCTTGGATAACTTACTTGAAGGTGAATGAGGCGATTTGGCACGAATTTGGGTGAGGGAGTGTAGTTTTCTGGCCTTAGGGCTCTATGCGCCGCGCGCATGCCCAATGCACTGCGTGCTCTGTATGCGTCGCGCACGTGTAAAAATACAAAGGCAATTGATGCCCAATGCGTCGCACGCTACCTATGCGCCGCGCACTGTCAGTTCACCTCCTCGGCTTCAAAACAAGATTTTCGCCCTTCAACACTCCAATTCGATCTTTTCTTGGAAAACTTGTGAAAATAAATTGTTGCAAATGGTTTATATAGCTTTGAAAAAATCACACAAGAGTTGGATTTGATTTTTATTTCCTCCACAACCCACTTTGTAATGTTTTGCAATTTTGGCACTTTATCATTTAAGGAAACTCTATCCTTTGGCTTTTTCATTGATTTTCTGAGTTTGGACTGATGAAACTTGGTTTTTTTTGCAGGGATGTTTGGCGTTTGGACTTCGGCAAAGACCAGAGGCTGCATTGAAAATTTTTTATGGTAGAAAAATACATGATTGTTACAAAGAATGAATTTGACAGTTTCTTGTTCAAAACAGATTTTTGAACTAGAAATGTCCTCAAATGTGTTTGATGATGAAAATTTTAACTAAGAACCCTTTCAAAACCATCCTCACGGCCTGCGGGCATTTATTAAATACATCAAAATATTGAACCCTAGACTCTAAAACTAAACAGACTCTTGTTGACGAAAATAATCATTTATGACCATGAATAACGTGACCTGAACTTTGATGACTTTTGAGGAGTTTTAATTAGCCCAGCAGGTACAAGCATGAGGGAATACAAGACGACCAAACCCTCTCATTAGTCAGTGGCATGCCCTAGCAAAATGCAACGAAGTGAAGTGAGCGAGACACCTAAAAATGATATGCAAAAAGCGAAATGATCTCTGACGGAGGGCTGTCTAGACCGACTCTAACATTGGCTCCAATGGGGATGGTAGCTCCAGCACCGTGGAGGTGCCAAGAACATCAGATATTTGGAAGAGCAGACAGTGCCTTCATCCATTGGGCTATGGAGTCAAAACATGAAAACTGACATTACGCAGACCGACTTTGATTAAGACTGAAAGACCATAATAAAACCCAAATGACCTAAAACAATTTATAAACTGGAAATATGCTCTGAATTGAGCTTATTTATCTACTCTAATTGTTCTTTTCACCACCCGATCAAGTGTAATGGAACAGCCAATGAAACCATGTAAGCATCCTGACTGCCGTTTGATTTCTCCACAAGTGCTCGCTTGTGAACAACAAGAAAGAACTACTGAAAGGAAACTCCCGTGAAAACTTGTAAACAAGTTGACCGCTGATAAATTTGCAAAGCATGAACTGACTGGATGACTTCAAGAATACTGCAAAAGGACCTTCATAAACATAGCTATTGATTTCCATTAACACATCACTGCTCTGATCCTGGTAATATTCATAGCTGGACATTAAGATTTTCCTCACCTCTGTGTTGTCTTTCTTTGGTGATTGCAGCAAACTGTCAAAAGGATCCTGAAATTCGTGAATAACCAAACGCTGTTGCTGATGCCAAGCAGAATACAATTCCCCTTTATCAATCTCCTCATATTACTGCAAATATTGATATAGGCTTTGCAATGAAAAATTTGTTAAACAAGACAATGAAGGTGAATTTTGAATAAGATTATTATCAACATTATTTTCTGGCACATGGTTAGCTAATGGAGAAGAACTTTTACAGCAAACATCATCCAACACACAAGCAATAGGATCATTAAAAACTTGAGAAGACTGCTGTGTTGTATCCATTGAAACTGTCTGACATCCTACTGGCTGTTCATCTTTTTCTTTAGAGATACCACGAAGATTCTGCTTTATGAACTGAAATGCTTCGAAACAAAAGGGTATAGAATCTTCTTGCATCATCAAATCATGTATTTCATATTCCACGCCTTCATCTGTAATCTAACCTTCAATTTCATTTGGTGGCTGCAAATATGATGCTAGAGGCTGCTCAAGAATTTTGTTATCTGTCTCATCCTCAACATTAACACCGAGAGATTGCTGATTTCTTACAGGCTGCTCATTTGAAGATTTACTATGCAATTTTTCTCTCAAAAACTGAAATGATTCAAAAAAAAATGGTATGGAGTCATCTTGAATCATTAAATCATATGTGCTAGCTTCCGTGTCTTCATCTGCAGCTTGAAAATCAATGGCCCTTGGGGATTGCAAATCTGAATATGAGAAATCTTGAACAAGGTTTTCATTACCCTCAAGATGGTCTAGATCAAGTCTTGTTGGCAGTTGATTTCTAATTGCATGGAAATTGTCTCTGATGAACTGAAATGAATCAAAACAAAAAGGCAAAGATCCTTCACTTACCTCAAAATTTTCTACACTTTCCTCATCATTGTCATAGCTGATATGTATCGATTGATCACTGTACTCAAGCTGCTGAAAGTGAACTTCCTCCTCGCACAAACTAGTTGCTGATTCGTCTGCAAGATTAGCTTCTATTTGGAGAACATAATCATCATCATACTGATCAAACTGAGGCAAATCATCAGTATACAACACATCATCAAGCATACATGTCATATCAACAACTCTCTCTTCTTCACAATGATCTATAAAACAATCGGTATGACAACTGGGATAAGAAACAAAATGTTTTGGGTCAGCTGCTTGTTCTTGAATGTCATTTTCATTTTTTGCAGTCATTTTCCGCACCATCTCTTCTACTGTGTTTACAAAAAGATCAAGATTTTCCTTTGAAGGTGTCAGCTGCTCTGAAACATTCTTCTTTTCTTCTTCCTTCAACCTTGCCTTCAAGATCAGCAAATGAACCTCTACATTTACTGCACTGTTCTGCATCTCGTGAAGTGTTGCAATATTCTTTTCTCTCAGCTGAAACTCCATTTCTAGATCAAAGGCACCCGAGTAGTGCAAGAGAGCAGATCTAGGAGAAGGTCTTATATCGGCTGGTATAGAAAAATATACTTGTTAAATCTGGCAGAAAACTGTTGTACTGTCTCTCCTGACTGTCTCTTCAGCTGGGCATACTCGTCTAAAATCAAGAAAGGGTTCTGTCCAATCATCCACCTGTCAAGGAAAAATTTGAAAAACTGCTGGAAATCTGTGATGCTCGCATCAGGCAGGGCTTTGAACCAACTCTTTACTTGGCCTTGTAAAGAAAGAGCAAAAAGCCTAATACTAACATCCTCTTCATCAACTTCGAAAAAATCTAGAAAAGTCTCAACATTCTGCACATGTTGTTCAGCGTTGAGATTGTTACATTCACCGTCAAATCTTGGTAGATATAGGTCATAATTTTTAGGGAAAGCGTGAAGAAAAGAAGGTAAAACAAGAGGTTTATACCTATCTGGGACTATAAAAGGTGTAGGAGTATATACAAGAGCTACGAGATCAGTTTTGTTTTCTTTAGGCTCATCACTCTGAAGAGAGTCATCATAAGATGTGGGAAAAGTAAGGAGGCCAGGATCAAAGGGAAACTCAGCATTTACATTCTTTGAATATGTCGAGTGAAGATTTTGATCACCTTTATCATACAACAAATTCTGAAAAAGTTTCAGGACAGCTTCAAGAACAGCAAAGAAATAGTTTACAAGAAAGCAGACTAGATCCTAAATACCATTCCACTTTAGATACCTTAACTTTGTGTAAGATCCTTCCATTTTCTCAGAGAAAAAGTCAGTCCTCCAGTGGAGTCTCTACAGGAGTCACCAGGTGAATGATTTCAGCCTTGTTATGTCTGATCATTTTCCACCATCAACCATCAGATCTAAACTTGATACATGTACTGGGGAAATTTATAAGTTAAGTGTTACGACTACAAGCTAAACCAGAGATTGACTGAAGCAGCGTTTATCTACTATGCACTCGCAGAGCAAGAGCAGTTTGAAGGCTACCTGGCGTGACTTCAGGCTCCGTCTGTAGCTATAAATCAAACAACACTAACCAACAAACCAGTTCTTCCCCAGTATGGTCGCCACTATGTTAGCGCTCGAATCTACCTTAGGCTGAAATAAGGTAAAACTCAAGGCAACATCAAACCACACTCAGCCTCGTAGCTAGCCCTACGAGGACAGGAGCGGGCTCTCTCCGGGTCTATCTCAGCAAAAGGTCTTCAAAGGGGCTGAGATGACTTATAATGGATACTGATTTTAGGATAGTAAATAGATAGGAAGGTTTGATTTAAATTTTTTGGGTTTTTGTTGGAAAAATGGGAAAAACAATTTTGAGCTCGGGGATGAGGCCAGATCTTTGCAGAATTCGAGTTGGGGCAAGGTAGGTAGTAGTCTTGATGCTTTTTGATTATGTGTATGGATGGATTAGAATGACAAGGAGATGAAGAGGGAAAGGGAGAGCAAGGATCCTCTCCAAACTGGCGAAAACATATAAAACTAAACAAATTTAAAGGCAGAGCACTGGAATCAATGGATTCTACCTCATTTACTCATTCATTTAGTTTCAGAAAGAAAAAGAAGGGAATGGCATACATTAAACATTAAAGAACTTACAAATAACTGAGAGAACACACCATCAAAACTGAAAACCAAAAGAATCCCAATAGGTGCTGCAAAACCTCTAATCTTTCCTTAGCCAAAATGCAGAAAATATGTACAATAGTGTGCCCAACTTTTCCCAAGAGTCCAACCCTGAAAGTGTCTCAGAAAATAAAATAAATAGGCAAGTATAACCCCTTCCCATGCCTCTAGGGGTCGAGCTCATGATTCTAGGAGCAGTTTGAACCAATTCTAAACAAGGAGCTAAAATCTAGGCAGCCAAACAACTTGCCTCTAAAAGGAAGGAAACTGATTCTTTTACTTGATTTTCACTTTTTTGTGAATGAATCATATAGAATAGGTAAATACATGCCAAAATTACGTCATTTTTATCAAATTACATCAATCTAGGTCAAAAATTACATCAAGAGGTGAAACTGGTCCAAACTGGCCGAATTCCTGAGCTAGAAAGTGAAAAATAGGCTAATTTCCTCTATGCGCCGCGCGCCAAAGCTCTATGCACCGCGCACCTTTGGACCTGCTTTTGGAGCACTTACCAGAGTCAAAATCAAGCTCATGATAGCTTTTTGGAAAGTCTTGGATGTCTGCTATCCAACCCAAGTGGAATTTTTCAATTTGGAGCTCATTTACCCCTCCAAAATTTCATTCTCCCAAAAGTACTTCCTGCTGGTGCAAAAGGTTGCAGAAAGGTGATTTTCATGGTGTTTTTGGCCCCTTTGATCATACAGAACTTGATGAAATGCTTCGGCCATTTCTGAGCATGCATAACTTACCATGAAAAATCCAAAAATACAAAGTTTTCCTCCAGAAAGTGTCCCAATCATAACCGCGTGTCGAGACGCGCTACGCGTTGTGCTGAAAAACCTGTTTTGAGACCAAAATTTTCAAAAATGACAAAAACTTCTTCAAATTTTCTCAAATTCAGAGCGAAGATCCTCCATCATGCCTCGTGCTCAGCCAATGAAGCCTTGGCCAAGATACGGAGTCTATCTGGCCTTTTTCGCCGTTTCAGTGCTCTCCTGGTGCATGCAGTTTCAATTGTAAAATCACTGTCATACCCCTGCTCATAAACTGAATCCGTCTCTGACATGGTGCTGAAATCAAGATGTTTGAAAAATATATGCTGATATAGGTATGGTGAAAACAAGAGTTCGGTGTATGCTCTAATCCCAAATGTGTCACATATGTATCAAGGTGCTATAGGAAAATCACAATGATAAAAGTACTATCAAGTGAGTTTGAATGGGAAAACAACCACTGCTTGGCTACATGGAGATTTCACAAGTGAATAGGAATGAGTGTAGTGCTGGGGGAAATAGTTATTAGGAACAAAAGTGTAAATGAAATGGCAACATATATATGAGGCAAATGAAATCAAGGACAAAGAAATAGCCCTTGCAGTGTTTGACAATTAGGCTTTGTCAATGGAGGATGTGGGATAGTGAATAGGAATGTGCTATAACAGAAATGATAAACAGTGAGGCAATGATATGGTAATAATAGTGACAGCATTGAAGGAATAGGAAAGAGACCCTGAGGCTATGATAAATAATAAGCAGTGATACCAATGACAGTAGATGGCATGAGCATATATGTCAATAACATAAGATTTGAAACCCCAACAATATCACCAGCACTTCTTTCAAAACCCTATGGAGCGAATTTTGCAATGAATATAGGGTTTCAATTTCACCATAACAAACATTTCTTCTCTCCACATTTGAAACACCATAGCATATCCATGAATCAATGAGCAAGCTTGGATAACTTACTTGAAGGTGAATGAGGCGATTTGGCACGAATTTGGGTGAGGGAGTGTAGTTTTCTGGCCTTAGGGCTCTATGCGCTGCACGCATGCCCAATGCGCCGCATGCTCTATATGCATCGCACGCGTGTAAAAATACAAAGGCAATTGATGCCCAGTGCGCCGCGCACTCCTTGTATGCATCGCGTGCACTGTCAGTTCACCTCCTCGGCTTCAAAACAAGATTTTCGCCCTTCAACACTCCAATTCGATCTTTGCTTGGAAAACTTGTGAAAATAACTTGTTGCAAATGGTTTATATAGCTTTGAAAAAATCACACAAGAGTTGGATTTGATTTTTATTTCCTCCACAACCCACTTTGTAATTTTTTGCAATTTTGGCACTTTATCATTTAATGTAACTCTGTCTTTTGGCTTTTCACTGTTTTTTTGAGTTTTGGAATGATGAAATGATTTGATTTTTTGCAGGGATTTTGGTGTTTGGACTTTGGCAAAGATCAGAGGTTGCATTTGAAATTTTTATGGTGGGAAAAATACCTGATTATTACAAGTAACCTTGTTTAGTTCCATGATTTGAACGAAATGATGCACCGAGTGTTTGATGATAAAATTCGCCGAAATTTCCGAGAATCATCCTCGCCTTTGGGCATTATTAACATATCAAGGAGCCCAAACCCTAGACTCTAAAAGCTCTGATACACATTGTGAAAATAATCATTTATGACCATGAATGGCAATGACGAACGAAGATTTTTGAGGAGTTTTAATTAGCTGTAATTTACAACGTGAGGGAATCAAAGCGACGGTTCTCGTCGATTAATGGCATACCTAGTGAAATACAACGAAATGAAGTAGGCGAGACACCTAAAAATGATATGCAAAAAGCGAAATAGTCTCTGTCTCTAATGGAAGTACAACATCGCAGTAGGTGTAACACTACACTTCCGGCAATGGCCTT
>JAXQQM020066343.1:0-67524 GCA_034641835.2 Pinus albicaulis | reverse complement strand
TTCAAAAGTTGAAGACTATTCTTTTTCTTGCTAGGCATATGGAATACAAACAAACATTTGGAATACTCTTCATTTCCTTGCTAGGAATTTGTTTGTGAAAATGTCAATTCCAACTCTCAAAAGAATGTGAAATGAATGGGTGGACCGCCTTTTAATTTCAAATCCTTGCATTGGAATACAAACAGAAAGCGAGTCATATAAAGATGGATTTTAGGAAAGAAAAATTGTTGTTTGATTGAATTTTGAGAGACCTAGTTTGACATTTACCTAGAGAGAGAGAAAGAGAAGTTGAAATGAAAAAGGAATGAGATAGAGGAGATTAAAAATTGTAAAGAAGTACATATAGAGTAAAAAAAGAGATAAGGAGGAACTCAAAATTTAAAAATTAGATAAATCGGCAAAGTAAAATTTTAATTTGTTAGATGATTGGTCTCTCCTTTCAGATAGTAGGCTGAAAATAACAAGTTGGAGCCTGTAAGAAATGAGAGTGGGTGCTTCCAGCAAGTTTTAGCTTGCAAATTAAAGGAGGGGTTGAAGCCCCCTGTAGGTGGGTTCCTACAAAATATTATGTAAAAAGGTAGTGGGTGCTTGCATTTACATCACCACAAAAAAATTAGAGTTTTTCTCCCTTTATGGGTTTCCACTTATATCATGTGTCTACATGTGTTACATGTGTTGCTTGTGTGTTTTCCTTTGAATTCATGGTTAATTGTTCAACACCTATATAAATCTACTAATTGTTAAAGAAAAGGTTAAAATGTTGTTAAAATATTAAAATTGGTCATTTCTAAAAAACACAATTATTGATTCACCCCCCTCATAGTGATTTCCTAGTTTCCAACAAATGGTTGTAGGAATTTGTTGGTACTTAGTTCACTTTGACCAATTTAAGAAAAGGACTTGTGGGGATTTATCAACAAATTTTATTGAGCCCTTGTTGGTTCTTGCGGGAGGGGAGACCCAGGGTTCAAGAGATTGCTAACAAAATCACCATATTGTCAACATTTGCAAGCATATGAGGTCTCACCTAAGATATGCTATGCTTTGCAAAATTGGTGTAGGTTATGTAGGAAGATAGGGGCGTAGGAGGTGATTTTGGTTTGCAATGACCCAACCTAGTTTATCGCAGTTATTATTTTCCACAGACAATCCCATTATATAAACATGCAATATTAACCCTTATTGCACACTTACAGCATTTAGATATTATATTCAACACTTGCCACACATAACACACAATTTATGAAAAAACTTTAGCCTATGCACAATAGTAGCTTCGACAAGAAATAACAAAAACAAGATTCATTCATTATACACCAACATAGTTATATAAAACAAATGAAGTAATTATAATAACATAAACCAAACTTCACGCAGACTGAGATCCCAATCATGGTATTCACCATTGACACTAAGTAATTAAATAGTAAAGACATAAGTCTCAGACAAATCTCCTGATAAGCGCATGTTTATATTAAATAGTAGTAGAAAAATATACATCCAGTTCAAGTCCCTGACATCAAACTTGGAAAGCAAATATTCAATTTATACCTTTGGCCAACGCCACAAAATGCAAACCCATGCAATATTTACAAAAATATATCACGTCATAGATCTATCATATAATTCCTCATTAGACCCATGATACTCATCATAAAATACATAGAGTAGGACACAATATAGAGTAATTGAATAACAGAACATCAGAATAATAGTAGAATTCTCAGAAAATAACAGTAAAAAAGAACTAAGTAGAGAACAAGAACCCTTAATCAACATTAGTTCTCCTCTTTATAGTAGAGGTGTTGCAGATCCAACTCGAGGAATCTTTCGCCAACTCATCCTGTCAGTTCACCTAGCTGAGCTATCCTCATACATGCTAACTTCAAATATTTGTCGCACCATCCCTTACCAAATCTGCCACCTCATATGATATCTAAATACCCTATATTATTGGCAGATACTCTGTCAGTTGGGGAATAAAACAATTACCACGCAGTTTCTGTCACACATCCCTATTGAGCATCATTTTTATCGAGTGTTTGCATTGTTTGTCGAACCTTTACATGGTCTTCCATTCATAGTATCCATATATTGTATCTACTACAACCCCCTCAAAAATTTTGGCCTATACCAAACTTTCAAAACCTTCCTTGGTCCTATCCATTGTTGTCGCAAACTTTGAAGTTCATTTTGTTGGTTTTCTCACAATGTTTGAAACCTTTCGCAAGATAGGCAAAGTGTCGTATTTTGGCATTTTGGTTGTTGTATCATATGTATTAGCTTGTTATGATGGTTCCAAGAGGTCACCTTTGTGAAAATGAGTTTTTCTAACCTTGTAAGTACCTATCACACTCATTTCCAAAGTTTTGAGCACTGTCGCACAAGTGTCATCACTATCGTTGTAAATTCTATCTTTAGTGTTACACTTGTCATAATCAATCATAAAGATGTCGCAGAGAGGAAAATAATTTTTTTGTATGTCATGGATGATCTATGTTGTTTGAGTCATCAAAATATGCTAAATGTGTGATCATAGTCAAAGTTCATCACTGATCACTGATATCATCGGTCCCGCACTTAGTCATTTTCAAGAGAACCTACCAACCAAGAAACGTAACTTCACCTTTCCTCCCCTGAGCTGCGCACTGCACAATATCAGTCCTCCAGCTGTGATATTTCTACTTGGCACTGCGCTGTGTGCAGTACTGGCCTCCTAAGACAACTTCATTTCACAATTTTTGCATCTAAAACTCGACCTTAACCTTTGAAATTGCACAGTTATGACCTCCGGCCCAACTTGAACTGTGAAATTTGCAACTTCAAGAAACAAGCTCATCCCCCGAGCCTTAAAATTATGCACTACGTAGTCACCCAGGCCCCCTTGAACTCCTGAACTGCACATTAAGATTTCCCATCTCTTATCCCTGCAACATGTCCCCACCATCTCTGGAAACTGCGCAGTCCATTCCCCAGCCCAGCCTGAAATGCACACTGCATAGTCTCAAGGCTCAAGGTTTTCCCTTGCATGCCTTCATTGTGCAATCAATGAACCTCCTTGTCCAGCCTCTCACTTATTTTAGGCTCATTTCATGGATCAGAATGCACCATCTTAGGTTAGGGGTTTTCACATTAATGTTGTCTCGTCATGAGTGAATTTCACGAAAAGTTACTTTGTTGTGTCATGATCAGAAGATAAAAGAAGGGAAGGAGGAGGGAATTATGCTAGAAGACGCTCTTGCAGCTGAACTCGTAGGATGATTGATCAAAGAAAGTGAAAGGACATCAGTTTGTGACCACTGTCCAAGACATGAGATCATTGGAGACTCATTGTCACCAAGGCACACAGAGGAAAAAGAAAGCTATTTCATGAAGACACTTAAATTTCAGCATCAATAGTGGCTTAAGATTGCCATGTCATCAAGTATTCCATGTCAACAATGCCATGTCACATCATGTCATTAGTGGTGATATGCCACATCACTATTGTACAACATGTATATTGTATTCAAAATGTATTGTAAAGTGGAAGTCCAAAGGACACACATGAATGTAAAGAGTCATGTAAGTCGAAAAGTCATGTGAAGTCACACAGTCATGAGGGTAGTCAAAGAGTCACCCTTGGTTATATATACTCCCTCAATGTATAAGCAAAGGAATTTTTCACCTTGGCTCCACCAGCAAAGCATTAGAGAGATAAATTAGTTCTTTTGTGGAGCAAGGAGTGGCTCCAACGCTCCACTACTGGAGCTAGATATGTTCATTGTACATATTTGTCTTGGAACTTTTACTTAATAACACAAGCCTTCAAGGAATGCACATTTTTCATGCATTCCTTATGAATATTTGTAATATTGTTCTGTGGATGTTTGTATTTTATGTTTGTTGTCACATGTACTAAGATAATTAAACTATTTCAGTTATTTTAGTGCTTATCTCGTTGAGAATGTGCTGTAATGGTTTTAATTGTTGTCTCATCCATGTGGAATATTTCACAGGATATTAGGAAGATACTTCTTAAACCGTTGTGTGCAATGACTGTCGCATCCATTTTGGACTATTCTGCAGGATGTTGGACAGAATCCTTCAGTTCATGTGTGTCTCTTCCTGGGTGGTACTATTACCTTTCTTAGAGACTCACTCCTATTTTCCGTTGCAGTAGAAGAACCTTGACACACATACGATCAAACACTCACCAGGCACACCACCCTTGCTTTTCGAAGGTTCATGTGCACCCCTCTCTCTTTCTAACAGCTAGATTCAATGAAAATAGAAAAGATTACATGGCAACCGAGCTGATATTCTATATGGGA
Organism: Pinus albicaulis; assembly: GCA_034641835.2. Taxonomy (NCBI): domain Eukaryota; kingdom Viridiplantae; phylum Streptophyta; class Pinopsida; order Pinales; family Pinaceae; genus Pinus; species Pinus albicaulis. Next base: position 63,211 of record JAXQQM020066343.1, on the reverse strand, counting down.
TCCTATTCCAAATGATGTGAGGTCTAATTGGGACTTCACATCAGGGAGACCCCTTAGTTGACGAATTTCTAGCACCGTCAACAATGGTGCTAGAAGGAGGGCCAAATGACAAGTTGAGCCCGTTGAATCTGGTTTGAACCTCTTATCTATAATGGTTCATCCTGAAATCTATCTCCTAGGGTGTTTCTCTAATTTTTCCCTTTATCAATTTTCAATCGCTGATGAACCTCTCTATCACTCTTCCTGGTTAAAGTTTGACGGTGAGTACGGAACATAACCGCACATATTTCTGATTTTCTTAAATTTTGTGAATCTTACGAAATCAATGATGACGAATTTACTTGTGTGTTTTTCTTCCTCACCCTTGAAGGTTGTGTTAATCGATGGTGTCATACCTTGCCCCCTGCTTCCATTCATTCCCTTCGACATTTTCTCGGGGAGCTTAATCAAGCTTTTGGTAGGTATAATCACTGAAATGTTTGTAGAATAATAAATCTCTTAATATAGCCTGATTAATCAATTGAGGATTTTTCTAATCGATTCCTTCACCTTTGCTATGAAATTTTGAAATAATATTTGAATTGGGATTTCTTGAACCAAGAGTTTGAGCTTTTGGTTCTTATTGGTTTATGTGATGAATCTGAACCACCCTCATTTTCCCACTCTCCTAACTCTTGTGAATCATGAGACACCTCTAATTTTAGAGGAGGAATCTACTATTCCTTTTGTTCCTTGTCCTACTCCTTTTCCAGTTCCGGCAAGGGTGCCTCCTTGCGATGATAACAATGTTGAGAGACCTATTGATCATATCCCTAATCTATGTTCTCATTCTTATTCTGCTTGTCATAACTCAAGTTCAATGGAGGGAATTCCAAAATGGCTCATGAAGACTAACTCCTCCATTCTACAAGATGAGGTTACTATTCATAACTCTAGTCTTGAATCTGATTTATGTCATCCTCTATCATCTACAAGTCATGACTCTTTATACCATGACCTGCTTGAGTAATATGTTCCACCGACTATTTTTTCGAACTCACTTGATTTTCGTGTTGCTAGTTAAAATTGTGATTAGATACAAGCTAGTCATATTAAACAGGTAGAGGAGAAGGAAGGTGAAGAGGATTTCAATCTTACTTCTGCTTTCCAAAATCCTCCATGTGAAGATGATGTGTTTCCATTCTTGGATGTTTCTCAATCTGGTAATCTCGGTAATGAATCAAATGTAATCAATTCTTCTGATTGATCTGTAGCCTTGGGCAATAATCATTCTGATGAAAGTGATTTGATTTATGTATGTGATGATGAATTCCCAAATGCACCAGTTTATATTTATGTTTCTCATGAAGATTCTAATCTAGATCCAGAATTTGATTCAGTCAAAGAATATATGCTTACCGAAACTTCCTCTTCACCTCACTATCCCTTGTGATCTACCGTTTGGAATGCATCTACTTGCGACAAAGATACTCCATGCTCTTTGAGTTCTTCATTCGATGAGTTAAATTTTCAATTGGCACAAGTTAGTGAGATTATCCATGACACAAATGAAAACAATATTTTATTTTGTATGAAGATAACTCTTCAAACCAGCTTTCTCATGAAATTTATGTGATTCATTCATATTTGTATTTGTGACTAGAATAATCTTTCAACTAGAGAAATCTGGTTATGAATTTGGGAAATTCGTTAAAATTAATGACAAATATTGTTTTTATCTGGTGAGGAGTGACCTTATTGAAACCATTAGTAGTAGTTATTCTCAAACCATGCATAATATGGTTCAAGCTTCAAAATGTGATTTTAGATTCCTGGAAATTTTTGGGACCTGTCACAAAGTTGAGGCACTTCAAATTCCGTTGATGGTTATGTTCGGAGCTCGCGACTCTGGTAAGCCCCCCAAATTAAGTCAGATCTAGCTTCTCTCGCACAATCCTTCTCTTTGCATAATTTCTCTTAATGTAAATATAGTTCTTGAAGATGTTTGGTATTTAATATGTAACCTTTCAAACTTTCAAGATTTTGCTTCTCACCAGATTCAAGAACCTTTTTCGGTTCATTCATCTTCATGCAAATATCTTTCACCAAACTCGGGTTTGGAATGTGTATCTCTTGTAGAGTTATGGAATTGCAAAGTTAATCATTCCAAAGGCCCTGTTTGGCTAAAGGAACCATATCTATCACATTTGCTTCATGATCAACAACTCTTGGATTTCCTTGTGAACATAATATCGTAAATTTCGTTCTTTGTTGCACCTGAAATCCTCTTGAGTACAAATCAATGCTTGTGTTATTCTATGAGTCAAGTTCTTCTCCATTCACCATGTCTAGATTGGTCTCATGAATTTTTTGTGCTAACATCCCTTTTGATTTATTTTTATGATTACGATGTTTGTACAATTTTTCACCAGTTACAGGAAAACAATTTTCCATATTTATCTTATGAGGAACTTGGTTCGATTGTACAGAGAATTCGTAGAGTTTCCCAAACTAATTTGTCTTAATTAGATGCTTTAATCAGCCTATCTAATCATTATTCGATCACCATTGACTTCCATTCAACCTATCATTTTTTTATCAGCCCATCTAATGACAGTTGATATACATCCTTTGATCTTCATCTTTCAACATCTCACTATTTGTTTTTTTTTTGAGTGGTTGAGGAACTTCGGCCTTTGATAATGGTTACGTCAGGTCCTCACTGTCTCGACATGACTACTAAATATGATTATATCTATTTTCCCTCACAACATTCCCATCGCAATCCCATGACTGTAATTCAAAATTCATGTTTCCAAATATTTCAGGGTTTTCAAGACGGTCATCATGAATTTACGATCCAATCATTAAATGGTTGGAACAATCTTACCTAGCAAGCTCAATCGCAAATAACAAGTTTCTATTTTTCCTCATGCTTGCTAAGGAGTTAGGTGCAGGTGGAGACACATCTGTAGGAAGCTTCAAAGGTTTTTTGAATGATGGTTTTCATCAAAGAGGTAAGATCATAGACTGGTTAGAAGCGATGGTTATGGCCTATCTTTCTGCTGACAGGAAAGACCTTCAAAATTTTGTGCAAGATATTCAAGTATTTATCTTTTCTGTTGCACATTACAGTGTATCTTTTTAATTGTTCATATATTTTTGGATGCAGGTCGTGTTGGAAATATTGTCATTGATGGCAAAGGAGCAGACTAAGATCAGAAAAGAAGCAAAGGAGCAACATCAACATTATCATTGGCTTTGGAGCATCATTAGTGGTCGCATGGGAGTAGTGGAATATTTCCCGTGAATAGATGATGAATTCCCCTTCACTTTGCGCAGAATGTGAGAAAATCACAAATCACTACAGGAAAGAGAATCGTAGAATCGAAAAATCTCAAATCGCAGAATCGCAAATCATAGAATCGCAAAATCTCGGAATCGTAGAATCACTGAATCGCAAAAATGCAGAATCACAAATCACAAATAGGTAACAAAGTTGTGATATGAGCATGTGTTATGGGAAAATGCGATAGCGAAATTCGAGAGATGACGTGATGATATATGACATGGCGATATATGACGTGGCGATAGATGACGTGGCAGATATGACGTGGTGCAGATGATGCAGAGACATATGATGTGGTGATAGATGATGTGGAGAAGATGGCGTGGCATGCCCGGTGGGACCCAAACCCAAAAATTACAAAATCACAAGTAACAATATCACAATTGGTGACAACGTTACGATATGAGCAAGTGCATTGGAGAAATTGCGATGGCACAATGGAAGCCGGTGGGACCCTAACCCACAAATCAAAAAATCGCAAGTTGGAAGATCACAAGTGGTGACAACGTTATGATATGAGGAAGTGCGATGGGAAAATGCAATGTAGAAATTACGATGGCACAACGGAAGTTGGTGCGACCCGAACGCACAATCACAAATCACCTGATTAGAAGCCAGAAGCCTTGGGCCAATGTGCGATTCGTGAATGAACGCGGTATACTCCAGAACTAAACTCAAATGCCATAAAGGGTCCAGGGTTATGCAGATATTCATGTTATCGGAGAGTGGAAAAGAAGGTAATCGATACCTGTGGTAAAGTTTGTTTAAATTTATTGGCAGCGTTCCTTTGGAAAATCTAACACTTGGTGCAGACTGTGGTAACCATACATCTCTGTGACATACTCAGTGGAACCAGGGACTGAAGCTGATGTATAAAGGCATGATATTGTATTTTGTAAGCAACGTTTATGCTACACAGTTTTTAAATAGAACATTGGAAACACAGTTAGAATAAGTGCTAACAAAATGCAAGGATTGACGAAGGTATAAACGTACAACAAGGCAAAGAAGACAAAAGGGCTACATTGAAGAAATTGAAATAATGTGAAATATTGATTGAGCTAAATTGTTGTGATGCAAAGGCAAGTCTCTAAGGCAAAGACAAGTCTCTAAGTCAAAGGAAAGACTCCAAGGAAAAGACAAAGATGTATTAAGCTGAATTGTTGTGATACGTTACATATGGCTAAAATTGATATTGGATAAATGATTTATTTCTCATTCTAATATTCATGATATGAAGAGATTGGAAACAAATGCATGGAAGGCAAAGAGTCAAGTATGTTCACTTCATATTCCAATATAGAATACAAACAACCATCAAATTATCTCTATAAAGGTGTCATTTTGGTGTGCATTCGCGAGGTTAGAGAGCTGGAGAATGTGAGAGAGCTGATTGACATACAATTCACACATGGAGCTTATGAGAAGAATATTTGAAGGGAGAAGAGGCAGAAGTAAAGATGGAGGAATACATAGTTGATAACCAGGTAAATCAACATATTGTTTTCATGTTGTGTGAGGGGATTGTGGTCTCCTTTAAAGTTGTATCTTGATAAATGTTCAGGTTGAACTGGCTGAGGTAGGAGCCTCCTGTGGGTTGTAGCCTGCAGAAAACATATGGGAGTTGGAGCTTCCTTGCAAGTTGTAGCTTGCAGAAATTTGAGGTAGAAGCCTCCTGTAGGTTGGAGCCTACAGGAAATCAAATGTAATAGGGAGTAGGAGCTTGCCTTTGCATCACAACAATAATAATCGTGGTTTTCTCCTTTATGGGTTTCCACTTATATCTGGTGTCTTTGTGCGTTATTATTATGTGTTGATGTGATGAGTTAACCTGTTTATTACTTGTTGTTCACATATTCAGTTTGCTGATTATTATTTATTAAGTTTCTCATGTAATGGTTATATTAAAGATTTTAATGAAAATAATTTTAATGTCCATGAATGGACTAAATTGATTCACCCCCCCCCCCCCACCCCCCCTCTCAGTTTTGTCAAGGGTTCATCAAGGTGGGAAAAACTACACTGGCTTCACTAGAGATTTCATTACACGTGACCCTGACCTACTAGTTGTTAGGTTAGGAGTAAGATTAGCTTCATCTTGTTTTTCTTACTCTTGCACCCATCCTATCTTGTTCTCTTTAGTCTCTCTTGTCTTTTCTTACATTTCTCTTGCATTCTACTTTGATTTAGCTTCTTTTCTTATCTCTTGGTTTTGTCTCCTTATTGTGTGTTGTCTTTCCTTCTGTTTTGGTTCTTTTGTTTTGTTTCCTTATGTTTGTCCCATTTTTATTTCATCATGTGAATAAGTTTTGTCCTTATGTTGGGATTATGTGTGGCTAAAGTTTAAGGAGTCTTGTGACACTTCAACATTTGGTTAGCCATTGGTTTGTCTTCCTTGTATTGGTTATGTCTTTTAGCCGATGAAGTTTCGACGGAAAGTATGATCCATCCGTAAGGAGAGTTTGGGAAAACCATGAACTCATGTCTATCAGGGAAACATTATGCCTATATTTTACTTTTACATTTCGATGTTTTCATGCCTATCCAATCAGTAGAAAAGGAGAAGGGGAAAATATAAACGAACAAAACTAAATCAGAGGTACTTATATACTTCTCTGAAGGAAAACCCTCTCATGCTCTCAATAATTCAGGATTCCTCTTCCACCCAAATAAATAAGTGCTAATGAAGAACCCTCTTTCAAATAAAAAATTAAATAAAGGCGAAAGAAGAGAAAGGATTCCTGCATGGAGAGGTGAAGTAAGAACTCTATCGGGGTACCGTTCAGGCTTGCTGGCAATAGAGTAATGTTTGTTTTCCTGAAGTGACTCCTATGAGGTACTGTACAGGCCTCCTTACAATGGAGAAACACTAGATATGAAAACTTATACTCTGAAAATCTTAAACTCACGAGCTTCATTATCCTTCCCTATTTGAAACATTGTGATAAGGATGATTTGTTTTTGTGTGAAACCGAAATTTCATGATAGGGACTTAGTCCATTCACAAGGTGAGTGGGGAAACCAAAGTGGTCTGTACGATTAATCAATACTCCCCAAAGGACCAAGGCCCTGCAAAAAATAAGTTAACTAAGATAGAGACACTCGAATTATACCAGTGTGTTGCCAACTGTTGTAGCTACTACAACCCCCTACAAAATTTTGGCCTATACCAAACTTTCAGAGCCTACCTTGGTCTTTTCCATTTTTGTCCCAAACTTTCAAGTTCATTTTACTAGTTGCCACAATTTTGTGATTCCTTTCACAAGATATGAAAAGTGTTGTCTTTTGGCATTTTGGTTGTCATATCGTATATATTAGTTTGTTCTGGTGGTTCCAAGAGGTCACCTTTGTTCAAATGAGTTGTTCTAACCTTGTAAGTACATGTCGCACTCATTTCCAAAGCTTTGAGCACTGTTGCATAAGTGTTGTCACTTTCGTCATAAAGACTATCTTTGGTGTCCCACTTGTCATAACCGAGCACAATATTGTCGCAAAAAGGATTTTTTTTTTTTTTTTTTTTTTTAATTAATTAATTTATTTTTTATTTCAGGGATGAACTATGTTGTTTGAGTCATCAAAATATGCTACACACTCAATTTCATCATTGATCACCGATTCCACCAGTCCCGCACTTAGTCATTTTCTGGAGAACCTCCCAACCAAGCAATGTAGCTTCACCTTGCCTCCCTTGAGCTATGCACTGCGCAGTCTTAGTCCTCTAGATCTAACCTTGCTGTTTGGAACTGCAAAGTGCGCAATATCCTCCCAATATTTCTTCATTGCGCATTTTTGTAGCCAAAACTCGACCTTGACCTCTTGAATTGCACAGTTATGGCCTCCAGCCCAGCTTGAAATGCGCACTTCGCAACTTCAAGACACAATATCATCCCATCAACCTTATAATTGCACAGCCACCCAAGCCTACTTGACCTCTTGAACTATGCAGTAAGATTTCCCAGCTCTTATCCCTGCAACCTGTCCCCACTGACTCCAGAAACTGCGCAGTCATGTTCCCGAGCCAAGCCTAAACTGTGCACTACGCAGTATCAAGGCTCAAGGTTTCCCATTTCCTGCGTACAATATACAACAGCGTAGTCATTGAGCCTCCTTATCTAACCTCTCACTTGTTCTGGGCTCAATTCATGGATAATAATGCACCATATTAGGCTATGGATTTCGGATTGATGTCATCTCGTCATGAGTGAATTGTAGGAATAGGTACTCTGTCATGTCATGATGGTGACAAGAAGTCTCCAATGATCTCATGTCTTGGATTGTGGTCTTGCAACATTGTGGTTCCCTATCTTCGATAACTTGTAAAAAATATTCCTTCTTGTTCCTCGGCCTACTGCTTGACCTCTTCTAATTGAGTTTGCATGTCTTATAACACTTGGTTTTCTATAGTTAGTTGGAATAGGTATGTTGTTGTCTCTTATGCTCGAACCTAAATCTCATTAGCAATGGAACATTATAAAGAATTAATAATATACATGGGTAATTACAATATGATTATGTCTATCTATGTTAAGACTTATGCCCATTGTTGAACTTTCATACCAACAAAATGGATCACAACCAGTGTCACAACTAGGGTGCAAGACTCTGCGGATGTTGCAAAGGGTTGTGATAATTCTGGTCAAGTTTCTAGTGTAGGGTGCATGTTGGTTTCTTCTGTGACTGCCACTGGATATGGTGCATTGGGCGTAGGAGTTATCACTATTAAGGATTGTATCATCAAGAACAGTTGTTATAGTTGTTGTTGAGTGTGATCTTGCAGTTCTCTTTACTCTCAAGTTTATTTTTAGATGTTTGTGATAGGGGTGAAATCCCCTATTCTATCACCTCTTTGATTTCAGTTCTTAGCCTCTCCAAGTTGTCCTTTGGTAGACCGGGGTGAAACCTCATTGACTTAGTCACCTTCATATTTTTTGTTGTGCCTTTTTCCTCGCTTGGAAGTGTTCTCTTTTCTATTTCTGATTTTGTCTCCTCTTCCTTTGAATCTCAAGGCGGTATGATGGGATTCTCTTACTGTGCATCTTTCGACAGGGGCTCTAGATTACCCTATGTTTGGGGCGCAATCTGCCCGCCTGGTTGGCCATTAGTCTACATGACCTCAAGATTTGTCTATGTCTAAGAGTCGACATCCTTGAAATCTACCTATGTATCTGACATAGATACATCATATACCATTATACAAACATGCAACCTCAACCCTTATTGCACACATTAATGCATTCAGATATTATATTCAATATTGGTTGCACATAACAAACAATTTATGCAAAAAATTCATTCCCCAATAATTCTCCATAGCTTATACACAATAGTAGCTTCGAAAGTAAATAAAAGAAATAAGGTTCATAAATTATACACAAGGATAATTATACACAATAAATGAAGTAATGATAGTAACAAAAACCAAGCTTCACGCAAACTCGAATCCCATCCATGGCAATCACCATTGACACAGAGTAATTAAATAGTAAAGACATAAGTTTGATACAAATCTCCTGATGAGTGCACATTTATATTAACCAGTAGTAGAAAAATATACATCTAGTTCAGTCTTTGACAAAAAACCTGGAAATAAAATATTTAGTTTATACCTTAGGCCAATGCCATAAATTCCATAGCCATACAATATTTACAAAAGGATACTCATTAGACATGAACCAAAATAAGAAGAGTATAGAGTATTAGAATATCATAACATCATAATAATATAATACTCAATAGTAGAACTCTAAAAAAATAACAATAATAAAGAACTAAACAAACATACTAGAGCCCTTGATCAATAGTAGTTCTCCTCTTTCTAGTGGAGGTCATCCCATTGAGAAATGTAACTAGTTCTAGTATTCATAATCATTGTACTCATTTCAATATGTATCCTATGTAACAAACACGAAAATAAAAAGAAAAATTATTATTATTAAATCATGGGTTGCATGCTCATTATTCATGGTATTCTAGGTAAAATATGTTCTTCGTGCTTCTAGGGTTTGCTAGGTCAACATCATGTTTATAATACCTTTCTGAGAAATTTGTAATTGTAAAAAGAATTATTTTTTATTCTATAAAGTCTTGGAATCTCCAAGAGTAGAAGCCGGCCCTAGGATCATCGATTCGGCCTAAAGGAGGGAATTTGACTGCTTGAGAAGGATATAAAAGGATACAATTTGAGTTCATTTGAAAAACACTCACTCACAAATTTGATCTAAAAGAAATAGTTCGATCTGTAGTTGGGAAGGGCAGAAAAAGAAGAGAAAAGGTCTAAAAGAAGTTGGGAGGATGAAATTTTCTTGTCTTTGGGCTCTATATCTCTCACTTGTGTGAAATTATAGGGTTTATGGGTTGCATAAACTGGCCGAAGTTGCAAGTCTGAGTTGTAGTAGGATGAAGTGTAGAATCTAGTAGTTGGAAGATGGAAAACCCTATCTTTACCTCGTTGACCTTGGGAGATTTGTCTTGATCTAAGTAGGTCTCAAGAGGAGGCTATATTAAGGTTTCCAAGAATTTGCAAGGATTGAGTTGTTGGGTCAAAGTTATAGTTCGAATAGCAGTGTTGTAGCTGAAAATTCAAAGTTGTGGGGTGTAGTTGTTTGGTGTAGAATAAAGGAAGAACTTGAGAAAGTGCCGAATTGGTACTAGGAGAAGGAATTGGTCTAGGAATTGGGTCTTAGTATCTCATTTGAAGCAGATTATAAGAAAAGAGTTTATGGGTTTTTCCCTTGGATGGTTTTGCCCTGGATGAGAGCTTATATTTGTGTCCTCTTTTTGTTATTGTTATTTTTCTTGAAATTGTTTGATGAAATATCTAACTAAAGAAGTTAAAGAAGATAACTAAATATTCACAAGCACTATCAAGGTTAAGGAAAATATGATGTAATAGTTGCCATTTTACATTTTCTAGCATGGTATCAGAGCTAGCATGAACAAGGAAGGAAACTGGAAGGACACTAGAAAGAAATGTTGATAAAAATATAGGAAGCTCTCAAGGCATGAAAGAAGAAGACTATAAGGAAAAATGTCTCTTGAGCAGATCTAGTTAAAGGCTCATTGGTAGAGGACCCTTCTAATCTAGGGTTTCTACATTGAAGAAGAACAATACTACATCAATCTCACAAGGAGGGTGTTGATCTCGCAAGAAATAATTCTATTTGAAAAGAATCAATATTAGAAGTTGTTGGTGGAGGAATCCTACATAACATATTTCAAGGACATCATCAAGAAATATCCAAAGGTCCTGAAGGCATCAAGAAGGTTGAAGATATCATCAAGGAAAATTGTGATCTCAAGTAAGTAACATATTATTACACTATGTATGAATCTTCAAGTCATATGGGTTCTTTCTGAAAGGAGAGCAATAAGCTCATTAGGGCTTCAAATTATCTAGCATGGAAGAAAATAATTGACTTGATACTCATATAACAAGAAGTAATGGGATATGTTACTGGAGAAATTATTGAGCCTAAAAAAGATAAGGCACAAGAATTAGAAAAGTACAAGAAAGGAGAAGTAAGAGTTCAAAGGATCATAGTTGAATCAATTAAGGATTATCTTGTTCCATTTGTTGCAAATTTGAAGACTTCCAAGGCCATGTATGACAAGCTAGTGAATTTGTATTCAGTAAGTACAACATAACAAAATATTTCATTGAGGAACAAGCTATACATAATGAAGAATTCAAAGCCTTGAGGATGTGGCGTTCTTTCTCATGAGAGTCTCTAAACTAAGAAACTACCTGAAAGGACTTGGGGAACCTATTACTAATTCAAAAGTAACCATCTGTGTATTGAATGCATTTCCACCAGAATGGCGAAATTGTGTAACAAGCATTTACTCCAAGAAGGATTCAACTCCATTTGAATAGTTGTGGGTGCAATGCATATTGGAAGAATCAAGGATCAAGGTCAATGATGACATTAGATCAGATGAGAAATATCAATCTTTTCTAGCCCGAGTCAAGAAGTTGAATAAGGGGAAGTTTGGTAAGTCCAAGAATAAATACATGTCCAAAGTGTAATGTTTTGGATGCAATGAATTTGGACACTTTAAGAGGGATTTTAGAAACAAGCAGAACTAAAAGAGAAAGGAAAGGAATGAGGCTTATGTAACCAAGGTAGTGGGAGAACCTGAGAAGAAGGAAAAGAAGGAAGAAGTTAAGTATCTTCACTACTAAATAAGGTTCATTGACTGTTAGGTTCTTTATGAGGGTTAATTTTTCTTTTAAGATAGTATTTTTTGCTTAGCGTCATAGAAATAAGCATATTATAGTAGCATTTCTAGAATTTACATGATTATGTTGCTTTATAGAGATCATCTAGATAGATGAATAAATAGAACATTTTTAATATTGGTCATCCAAGACATTATCTAACATTATGTCATGATCCTGGAAGAACCATCATTATGGAAGGTTATTAGGAAAAGCATCATGACAAGGTTAGTAGACATTCCATGTAATGTGGAACCAATATTGATAAAGGGATGCACGAATGAAATGGATATATGGATAGCTAGATTATCGGATAAAATCATAACAATGCATGTTGGATATTAAAATTTGGAAAATATTCATACGTATAAAATCTTGTGGAGAAAACGTTGGCCATAAAATATGTTTAGGTATATGAATATATGATACTTGAAAAGAATAATATTTGACTTAAGGATGTATAAATAATTTAAGGCTTTCTCTAGAATATATATTCAATAATGATTAACATCCAGTATAGTCTCCAGAAGAAAATATGTAACTTGGTAATCAAGTTCGATCCTTAGGCACTCTGATGCATGAAGGAAGATTCAAATGGAAATGATTGATGAGGATGTTGATGGAACGAGAAGGTCCATCATGATGAGGTAAGTTTGTTCTTCGTTATTGTTGGTTATCTAGTTAACATATTATTTTACTACCTCAAAGATGTTGCAGCAATATATGATGGCAGTTGAGGCCAATTCAATTATGTGGATGAAGGATATTGAGGGAAGCTCGATATTTGGTACTTGGAAACTATGAAGTCAAGATGTGTCCATCTTGGGATTGGAAGGTAGTTGTGCGAAAAGATAAACCTGAAGGTCAAAGGAAGATCACTGTCAAGAAGAAGCTATGATTAACTTGAAGTCTGGAAAGGCTCAATGTCGAAGAAGAAAGTGACGAGAAAGAAGATTAGCCTAGAACCTGTCACAAGATTGAAAAGAGAAGATGGATCCATGATACCTTGAGACAAAGAAAGCTCGATGATGCAGAGGAAAGAGGGAGTCAGGCAACTACGAATAACTAGTCATTTATACTCTTATGAAGACAATTTTTAAGGCTTGTGATGATGACTTCCCCAATAGAAAGGAATTCTATATCTCCTATGATTTTCAAGAGTAAAGGAGTATCCTTGTAAAGGAGAAAGGTTCTATTCTCAAGATTAAAGGAGAATAGGGACGTCCTCTCGGTTTGAGAGGGGGTGATGTTGGACATCACATGTGCATTCTTCTCTTTAGGTGATGAAGAGAGAATGGTAGAGGATTGGATAAGCATCCATGGCTTCCTTAAGGATATAACATCCAAGAAAGGAAAGGGACTAACACTCTTTGAGGATGAAGAAAGGAAAGGGACTAACACTCTTTGAGGATGAAGAAGGAAAGGGACTGACACTCTTTAAGGATGTGACAATTATCGAAGGAAAGAGTGGTCGAAGAGGACCGATATTATTTGAGGACTTAGGATTGGAGATCCAAGATAAGAATATTCCTAAAAGAACATACCTTGTAGACATCTGGATGGGGTATAAAACTTTTAGAGGTACTGCGGTATCACACGAAAATCCTCCATAATGCTCTTGATTAAAGTAGAGCTTGTTCAGTTAGGCTTCAGGGATAGTGTTGGTCATGATGATGATGCTTACAAAATGTCTTATCCATCCACCTCTTCTTGTGATAACTAATCATTTTGAGATATGATGTTGTACTAGTTGTACAATTATGAATGCCTCCCTAGTTAAGAGGGAGTGTTGAGAAATGCAACTAGTTTCAGTCTTCATAATTATTGTACTCATTTCAATATGTATCCTATGTAACAAACAAGAAAATAAAAAGAAAAGTTAATATCACTAAAGCATGGGTTTCATGCCCATTATTTATGGTCTTCTAGGTAAAATCATGTTCTTCGTGATTCTAGGGTTTGTTAGGTCTTAGTATTTATTGTCATGAGTCAATAGAGTCAACATCATGTTTATTAGACCCTTCCAGGAATTTTGTAATTGTAAAAATAATTATTTTTGAGTTTAGAAAGTCCTGGAATATCCAACAGTACAAGTCGACCTTAGGATCATCAATTCGGCCTAAAGGAGGGAATTCGACCCCTTAAGAAGGCTATAAAAGGAGCATTTTTACTTCATTTGAAAAACACTCACTCACAAGTTTGATCTACAAGAAAGAGTTTAATTTGTAGCTAGAAAGGGAAGAAAAAGAAGAGCAAAGGTATAGAAGAAGATGGGAGGAATATATTTTCTTATTTTTGGGTTCTATCTCTCTCACGTGTGTGAAATTTTAGAGTTTTCGGGTTTCAAAAACATGCCAAAGTTGCAGGTATGAGTTGTTGTAGGATGAAGTGCAGAATCTAGTAGCTAGAAGAGGGAAAACCCTAACTTGACCTTGTTGACCTTGGGAGATTTGTCTTGCTATAAGTAGGTCTCAAGAGGAGACTATATTAGGGTTTCCTAGAAGTTGCAAGGACGAAGTTGTTGGGTCAAAGTTGCAGGTCAAGTAATAATGTTGTAGCTGGCAAGTCAAATTTATAGGGTGTAGTTGTTTAGTGCTGAATAAAGGACAGAATTGAGAAAGGGTTGACTTGGTACTAGGAGAAGGAATTGATCTAGGTATTAGGTCTTTGTCTCTCATTTGAAGCATATTCTAAGAAGATAATAGCTTTCAGGTTTTACTCTTGGAAGGGGTTTTCCATAGCTGAGAACCTATATATGTGTCCTCTTTTTTTCACTGTTTGATCTGAAAATGAAAGTATTTGTACTGCTGTTCAAAGTATTCATTTCCATTAAATTAAGTGTGCAAAATGTTTGTAATGTCTTGCAAGTGAAACAAAGTGATTTTGGTAACTGTTTATGAATTTAAGTGTGAGGGAGTGTTGTTTTAATTTATTGTTTAACAACTTTAATCTGAATAACACAGTAGAATAACTTAACCATAAACACACAACAACATGATGAGGCAGTTCACCCCTCCTGGGCTACATCTGTCGAGTCCAAGGCTCCCAATGGGCATGTCCTTGATATATTATGATGCTCAAATTGGTAATATAGTGAGAAGAAGGCATAAACAGACCAAAAAAGCTGTAAAAATCAATTCATTATGCAAAAAGAAGCTAAGAATGATTCTTATTTCACCTAAAACAGTGAAGTGTAGTCCAATGCAGCTCCATATCCCTCAAGGCCCTGATGGCTCTCCAAGCTTCTCTGAAGTAAAAATGGCTGACAGACACCACTTTTGGCTCTATAACCTGTTCCAATGGATCCAAAAATGCTAAGAATACCCGAAATCAAAAAAAAAAAAATCATCCAAAAAGGTTCAGTAACCTGAAAGTTATGATCAAAACAATATTTGTCCAGTTTTGCCTAAAAAAACTTCTCTAAATTTGGGAACTGCAGTTAAAACCGCCATTTTGGCTATCTCCACCAGTTTAGGGGGACCCCGCTCCAAATTAGGCAGAAACATTAAAATTAATTGTTACATGTCAGCGCGTTCTCATGCAAGGTTTTCGAACAGCTAAAGAGCTGGCAGATAAGGTTAACATCGCCCATGGTCTCCGCTTAAGGTCTTATGGGCTGAGGGCTAACACCGTGGGGGCTAACCCATAATCTCCACTCGATTCATTTTCCAACCATTATTTCGTGACCCAAACGCGTTCGGGTCGGGTTGTCCTCCGCCCGACCGACCCGACGCATTCAAAAATTGCGTTCACATTCAAATGCTCGTTCAACCGTGACCGCCCAGTCTTTCATGTAGAAACCGCCCAAATTTTCATGTAGACCCTGCCTTCGTTCACCTTCGCCCGCCCGTTCACGGGTAGACACCACCCAACCTGTTCTAGTTCAGCTCCACCCGTTCAACCAAATCTGCACGTTGCGTTCACTGCTGACTCCACCAGCGTTTACGTGTAGACACCATCTGCGGGTGACCTGTGCCCATTCGAGTCGGGTCAGGTCCGACTGACCCGTAGCATTCAGCTTGAGTCGAGGCTGACCCAAAATAAATTTTCAATTTTTTTTTTTTTTAAACAGCTTGAAACTTTTAGGCCTGAGGCCACGTGGTAGCCTCCGGGCAGGCCACGTGGCACCCTCTGATAGGCCATCCATATTTCGCAAAAAATGAAATTTTTGCCATAACAAATAATTTCTGAAGATGCCATTTTTTAAAAAAAATTCCCAAAGTGTTGTTTTGAAGGTTACTGGACAAAACTAAAACTTGAATATCTTCCACATCCGACATCGTATTTGAGTGTCGTTCACGACGTTAGGATCACAATGACTAACACCATCCAGTCGATCAATTTGTTACCAATTTTGATCATTTCCAATTTTGAGCATTTTTTCACTTAGGACATGATCACCTGATCACACCTCCCCATTGGGAAGATTTTGGACCCCAAAAGCCTTCAATTACCTGTTAAGAAGATGAGGGTGCAGGTCCCTCACCTCTTCCACCTCAATCCACTTTGCCTTACTCGATTTGTTGCCTTTAAGACCAACCCGAACATAATCAACATTTCCCCTCCTTGAAGTGTGTGTCCTTCTGTCAAGGATATCATCCTCTTTCAACTCATCCAAAAGTTCTGGAAAAAATCTTCTATGGATGGCAACTGAATGTCACTTTCATAATCAACAATTAAAGGAGGTTCATACAAACGTAAATTTTCCACATTCACAACGGAATACATTTGCATGTATGAAGGCAAATCTAATTGAAAAGCATTATTTCCAACTTGTTTAAGGATCTTGAATGGACCCTAATGAATAGGCTTCAAATTTTTACCTTATCCTTGCATTCTTTCCTTACTAATATGTAGCCATACCTCATCCCCTTCTTGAAACTTATGATCAAATCTGTGCTTATCATGCCTCTCCTTGTACTTGCCTTGACTTTTTTCAAGTTGTTCTTGAACATGCTGATGTATGAGCTGAATTCTTTCAATGAACATGCGAGCTTTGTCAATGTCACTATGCCCATCAATGGCCACATCCTTCTCAAGAATGAATCTAAAGGTGACTTAGGCAAATACCCAAAGCAAGCTTCAAAAGGTGAAGTATTTGTAGAAGAGTGCTTGGCCCGATTTTAAGCATGTTGAATGTAATGCAAGTGCTCATCCCAAAGCTTGGGATGTTTGCTGCAATAACCTCTCAAAAGATGTACAATGGTTCTGTTCACTACCTATGTTTGGCCATATGTTTGTGGATGGAA
Source organism: Pinus albicaulis (assembly GCA_034641835.2). Taxonomy (NCBI): domain Eukaryota; kingdom Viridiplantae; phylum Streptophyta; class Pinopsida; order Pinales; family Pinaceae; genus Pinus; species Pinus albicaulis. Next base: position 46,416 of record JAXQQM020066343.1, on the reverse strand, counting down.
AGCAATACTTTCCTTCAACTTGGTGTCCATCATCTTCCATAAATTGGACCAAAAATTCCCAACAAATCTGGAATCCCTGTCACTAACAATAGAAGTAGGCAAGCCATAATTAACCCATACATGTTGAAAATATCAATCAGCAGTTTGTTCAGCAGTTATAGTTTTCTTACATGGCATAAGAATACACATCTTGCTGAAACGATCAACTACTACATAAAGATAATCATGCTGCTTTTTAGATAATGGTAACCCTCCAACAAAATCCTTAGAAATACTTTCCCATGGTCTAGAAGGTACCGGAAATGGTGTATATAAACTAAGATTCCTATTGCTGGGCTTGCTTGTAGCACATAATGAACAACCTCTAATGAAGCGCGAAACACTATCTACCATGCGAGACCATTAGCAATACCTCTGTAAATGTGCCACCATTTTGCTTACCCTGAAATGTCTAGCAATAAGAGAAGAATGAGCTTCTCTCATGATGCTTAGTCTCTATGTAATGTCCCTACTTAGCCTTAGCTAAGAGGAGACATTAAATTTTGATTTAATTTATGTTTTATGAATAAATAAATAAAGGAGGACATGTAAAAATCCTAATAAATCAATGCCCATGTGAACAAAGACAAATCTGGGCTATGTAAATAATCACTTGCAGGTGTGAAAGAGGGTTGAGCCAAAGATTGGGTCCACCTTGACCAAATCAACTGCGCTGTCTAGGTTCAATGCATCTCCAAGAGGGACTGCGCAGTTTTAGAAGGGAGCTTCTAATGTGAAAAGTACCAACTCATCCAAGTGGTTTAGGGTTTGCAAAGAATTTCTCATGTTATAAAAGAAGGAGGAGAGCAACATGGAGAGGTTGTTGATGGATTATATTTCTGAAGTATTTGTCTGCTTAGACAAATACCATTCTCTGCTGTTTAGTGGAGGATTGTGATTGGAATTCCTGTTTATGGGTTTCATCTCTTCCTTTGAGGATCATTGGAGGAGTTCTTTCCTGAAGTTGGCCACTATCTAGTTTGATACCAAGCTCTATCTTTCATGAGCAGCGCTGGCCCATTAAGGGTTTTGCAACTGCTATCTTTTGTAGCAAGTGGTGTTCTAGATCTGCTTAGATCTAGCTTGTTTTGAGAGGCTTTCTCTATTGGAGTGTGTTCTTCAGCCTCCAAAGAGTTAGTTGATCCATATTATGTATTATAACTACAATTTCATTTAGTTTATTCAATCTCATTCACCCTCAGCGCAGTTTCTCCTCAATGCTGCGTTATTTGTGTAAGAGGGTTTCTTGTTCCAGCTTAATAATAAGATTGGAGGAGATCTCTTGGTGTTAGGCTTGCCTTCCCTTGGTGATCCGTGGATTGGGTGGCTGATCCATGTCTCCGTGGATCTGATCTCTTCATTAATAAAGTTTATCTTCAGAAATTTCTGGGTTTTCTGCAGCACTATAATTTGTAACTAAGATCTACGGTTATTCATGTAATATTTTGATGTAATTCCAAAGGGATATTGTTCTTAAAGACTTATAGCTTCCAGGTCTATATTTGATCTGATTTTTTACCTATGTATTTGGAATAGATCTGAAGTATAATTTACAGCAGCTGAATCATCTGAAAAATAACGTTGTACCTTCTTGTTGCAGTTCAATACATTGTTGCAGCCCTTTCTCTAAGGGATTTCTTCATTAAATTCTCTGTCTTTTCATGTAAATTGTATGGGCAATGTCTCTGATCTGATTCATTAATTTTCAGACCCTACAGCAGCTAAGATCTTCAGCCAAGTACGCTCTCATGCTTCAGTAAAATTCTGCAGTAAGTAAGTCATGGGGAATCAGGGTTTTTAAGCCTAGTTTGAGAAGGAGAAACTGTTTAACTGAGCTAGGTTTATTTTTTTGAGTGAAAATTTGGAGCATAGGTCCCTCATGACCTAAGATAACATATACAACCATCCCCATCCTTTTTTTTTACGCAGATCTATGAATTTATGCATTTTGGGGTCAAAATCACTGCTTTTCCCCCATCTTTGTGAAGAGAATTAACCTTGTTTCGCTGATGAAGTGTTTTCAGACCCATATTAGAGCTTTGAGTTTTTTTCTACTCCAATACAGCGTTTAAGTTACTGCAGCCCCTTCCATTGGATGGTTTTTGACTAGTCTTGACTGTGGGAGACTTGTATAAGGCCTTAGAACTTATTTGTTTCTGCTCAAATTCATTGTATAAGTCCCTAAAATCCAAAAATATGGGAACCAAGCTCTGAACCTCCTTATTTATGAATATTTTAGCTTATACAACGTCCCTCTTGAGCCCATTGCTGCATTTCCTGAATTGGAGTTTTTGGCCACTCCTCATCTACTTGGTTTTTGCTCCTCTTTGGTTCCTCATATTAGATTTAATGATCTAAGGATCCCAAGGGAAGAAAACTCCTAAGGAGTGTGTTAACATCCATTTTGATGTGTTATCCATGTACTCTATAGACAAAGTCTAGATCAGGCCAGGTAGCCTCCGGATCTCACCCTCTCTTTAGAGGTGAAATATCTGGTAAAAACCCCTCTAGTCCATCTCTGGTTTAGAAGTTGCGGGTGTGTTTTCCATACTACTGTGAATCCATAGAGGAATATCTTAAGATATTCCCTACTGTGCCTATTTTTCCCATTTGGAACATTACAGTGGTATCAGAGCATGATCTCTGGCTCAGCCTATGAGATCAGGCTATTAGAAAATCACTGAGAAGAATCAGGAAGCAGAAAGTAGAGAACATAAGATGGAGAGGATGAGATTACTCTCATCCATTTTCAGAAAAAAGAAGAGCCTCTCCAAGGAGGTTCAACCGATGGAAGGAGCGAGATGCAATGAAGCCCCAAGAGGGTTTCAAGGGGAAGAAGGAGATGCATGTACTTCCTGCTTTCCTAAAGACAATGAAAGGTGGGAGAAGGAGAAGTCCTCTTATCCATTTGAAGAGCCTTGTACCAACGTTGTCCTACCCATGAGGGAACAACTATCTATAGCAGCAGTTGGACCAGCCAACACATGGGAAGGAGAGACTCTTATAGACATGCAAGTCGTTTAAAAGGCTCCCAAGGAACACCTCACTGATGAGGGGAAACAAGCAAGCACAGTGCTCTGCCACTATGGTTTGGCACCCTTAGTGAGCAACATGCAGCAGGAGGTGTGGAGGTGCAAGGTATGGGGAGGCATCAAGTGGAATGTGCCACCTCCTCATAATGTTTGGTTCTCTATATACTTGGATTCTTTTGGATCCAATGGATTGACTGGTGAGAGGTCTTCCCACAAAGATCTCCAAAGGTTTATATCTCAGCTTCCCATGAGGTGTAAAGGGGAAAGCTTGCTTGAGGAATTTGGTAGTCCTCATTGGGAATATACCCATGGAAAGAATGGTTGGGGGAAGCCCTACTTGGATGAAGAAGGGTGGGTAGAAAGCAAGAGGCTTTTGAGCCACTTGCAAATCTATGATGCAGGCCAGCAAGGAGCATGGCTGCGCTGGTTGCTTTTGGGTGAGTATGGTCACTACCCAAAAATTTCTACTTCCTTATCTCATGCCTTAAGCTTAAATGATGGGATGCATAAGAAGAAAGCATGGGTGCTGTGGTCATTAAGAAGAGAGGTTGGACATTACATGTTGAATCCTATGTCCATATATTTTCTCTCGTTTGAGGTATGTCTCATATGCTCACATGTATTTATGTTTGAGATATATTTCATGAATGAACATTGTCTTGGGATGAAGGATGACTTCCCCATGGTATATGAGGGAGCTGATTTGCACTATGTTGAAGAGGCATCTCACATGTCTATCATTATCTTATTGCTCCATGATCTACATTTTGATAATGCAAGGATGCAGCAAGGGTCCTTGTTGCTATGGCCATTGTTGAGAGAGCATGGGCTGAAATTTCTCCATACTCATCATGATGATTTAGAAGGAAAGTATGGCACCATGTCTACTTATTTTGATCATGTACAGCTGATATATATTGCTATTTACTGCCACATAGAAAAAGGGGACTTATGCATAGCTAGCACATTGCTGAAGGGAAACTTTCCACATGACACCTTTGGCATAAAGGAGATAAAAAAGAAGGAGTTCTATTTCAGCCAACCCTTTCCTATGAGGCTCAAAAAGATCAACTTGAGGAGCTATTGTTGTGGGGGCCTTGAGGAAGAGCTACATCATCATTGCCAAAGATGCATGGAACATGCAAAAATGGAGCAGCCACATGACTCTTTGAAAGATTTGAATTAGCTCACTCTTTCTTCTTTGGAAGGAGGAAGTAGATCCATGCACCACTCCTTTGATTGGGAGAAGCTACATCAGCACTTGCAAGAGTGCATCGGTTATGAGGAGTTGGATCAGCCAAGGGACTCTATGCAAGAGTCATTCCAGCCACCTATTCCTACTCTTGAAGGAGGAGAAATACCCATGCACAACCCCTTGAGTATGAAATTTTTGAATGGTAAGAAATCTGATCTAATGGAGCAAGTATATTTTTCTGATTTGGCACATTCTCTTACCATATGTATGCAGGCCATGGCTCCTACAAGGAGAAATATTACATGCAGATCTCATGGCAAAGATGGGGCTAATAAAAACTCCAAAGCTGGCCACTCCCTTGAGGTGCAAAGGGAGATTGTTTACCATGATGGGTGCTTTCCAAAGACACCTAATGAGATTTTCGCCATGACAAGGTGGATTATGCAAAAAATATGTGGTGGGAGTACCACCTATCACATTTAGATCTACTCAGAACAAGGAGTGTACTGCGTTGGTACCTTATGTGGGATTGTGACCCACCTCCTCATGTGAAAATTTCAGTTTGCCTTTATGTGATTTTGCTACCATACATAGATGACATATTGGTTTTGTTTATGGGTATGTATGGGCAAAAAGTAAGTAGTGTACATGTGCCACATGGGATGGAAATTTATCCTATGCTTCATGATACTTGTTTCAGATGTGACATTGGTTCACCCATGTTTATTTCTGTTGAGTTTTACACTCCTGAAGGGGCAGACTATGAACCTATCATGCTAGCATTGGAGGAGCAGTTTTTGATGTATTGCCTTGGTGAACACTTACTTCATGATGAGAGCTTGATTCTTGATGGTGTCATCAATGGAGAAGGAGAAGAAACACATCTCTTACCCTACCAGTTTCTTGAGGACAAGCAACATTTTGAGGGGGAGGACTGTAATGTCCCTACTAGCCTTAGCTAAGAGGAGACATTAAATTTTGATTTAATTTACGTTTTATGAATAAAAAAATAAAGGAGGACATGTAAAAATCCTAATAAATCAATGCCCATGTGAACAAAGACAAATCTGGGCTATGCAAATAATCACTTGTAGGTGTGAAAGAGGGTTGAGCCAAAGATTGGGTCCACCTTGACCAAATCAACTGCGCTGTCTAGGTTCAATGCATCTCCAAGAGGGACTGCACAGTTCTAGAAGGGAGCTTCTAATGTGAAAATGACCAACTCATCAAAGTGGTTTAGGGTTTTCAATAGCTTTCTCATGTTATAAAAAGGAGGAGAAGACACATGAAGAGGTTGTTGATGGATTATATTTCTAAAGAATTTTTCTGCTTAGACAAATACCATTCTCTATTGTTTAGTGGAGGAATGTGATTGGAATTCTTGTTTAGGGGTTTCATCTCTTCCCTTGAGGATAATTGGAGGAGTTCTTTGGTAAATTTGGCCACTATCTAGTTTGATATCAAGCTCTATCTTTCATAAGCAGGCTGGCCCATTGAGGGTTTTACAACTGCTATCTTTTGTAGCAAGTGGTGTTCTAGATCTGCTTAGATCTAGCTTGTTTTGAGAGGCTTTCTCTATTGGAGTGTGTTCTTCAGCCTCCAAAGAGTTAGCTGATCCATATTATGTATCAGATCTGCAATTTCATTCATTTTATTCAGTCTCATTCACCCTCAATTTATTTTCTTCTCAATACTGCATTATTTGTGTAAGAGAGTTTCTTGTTTCAGCTTACTAATCAGATTGGAGAAGATCTCTTAGTGTTAGGCTTTCCTTCCCTTGGTGATCCGTGGATTGGGTGGCTGATCCATGTCTCCATGGATCTGATCTCTTCAGTAATAAATTTTATCTTCAGAAATTTCTAGGTTTTCTGCAGCACTGTAATTTGTAATTCAGATCTACGGCTATTCATGCAATATTTTGATGTAATTCCAAAGGGACATTGTTCTTAAAGTCTTATAGCTTCCAGATCTGTATTAGATCTGATGTTTTACCTATGTATTTGGAATATATCTGTATTATAATGCACAACAACTGAATCATCTGAAAAATAACGCTGTACCTTCTTGTTGTAGTTCAATACATTGTTGCAGCCCCTTTTTCTAAGGGATTTCTTCATTAAATCCTCTGTCTTTTCATGTAAATTGTATGGGAAATGTATCTGATCTGATTCATAAATTTTCAGACCCTAAATAAGCTAAAATATTCAGCCAAGTACGCTCTCATGCTTCAGTAAAATTCTGCAGTAAGTAAGTCATGGGGAATCAGGGTTTTTATGCCTAGTTTGAGAAGGAGAAATTGTTTAACTGAGCTAGGATTATTTTTTTGAGCCCAAATTCGGATAATATGTCCCTCATGCCCTAATATAACATATAAAACCATCCCTGTCCTCTATTTTTATGCATATCTATGAATTTATGCATTTTGGGGTCAAAATCATTGCTTTTCCCCAATCTTTGTGAAGAGAATTAACCTTATTTCTTGTTGTTTTATATAAATTTGCTGCTGAAGTATTTTAAGAATAATATCAGAGATTTTTTTTTGCTGCTACTCCAATACAGTGTTTAAGATACTGCAGCCCTTTCCGTTGCATGGTTTTTTACTAGTATTGACTGTGGGAGACCTGTATAAGGCCATAGAACGTATTTTTTTCTACTAAAATTCATTTTATAAGTCCCTCACAGCCTAAAAAATGGGAACCTGGCTCTTAAGTTCCTTATTTTTTCATATTTTATCTTATACCACGTCCCTCTTGAGCCCCTTTGCTGCATTTCCTGAATTGGAGTTTTTGGCCACTCCTCATCTACTTGGTTTTCGCTCCTCTTTGGTTCCTGATCTTAGATCTGATTATCTAAGAACCCCAAGGGCAGAAAACTCCTAAGGAGTGTGTTAACATCCCTTTTGATGTGTTATCCCTGTACTTTATAGACAGAGTCTAGATCGGGCCAGGTAGCCTCCGGATCTCACCCTCTCTTTAGAGGTGAAATATCCAGTAAAAGCCCCTCTAGTCCATCTCTGGTTTAGAATTTGAAGGTGTTTTTTCCATACTGCTGTGAATCCATAGAGGAATATCTTAACATATTCCCTACTGTGCCTATTTTTCCCATTTGGAACATTACACTCTCCACATGGTATACATAACTTTCCCATATGAAATAGCAAATTATTATGCAAATGATAATCATTCTCCTCAACATGATTCCCTTCACTCAAGTTAGCATACACATCCTTAAAATCAACATCTGATGCATATTGTTCTATGTAGCTCTCATGTACAATAGAATCATTCTTAAGTAAAGTACTAGCACTAATAATAGGCCTTGAAAGCATATCAGCAACCTTATTGTAAATACCTTTCTTGTACCTTATTACCAAGTGAAATTGTTGTAGGAAGCCCATCCATCTGAAATGTCGTGACTGCTGCAATTTACTTTGCAATTGCAAGCACTGTAAAGGCTGATGGTCGGTATGAACAATTGTTTCTTTTCCCATAAAATAGTGTTTCCATTTTTTGACACTTTGTACCAACGCATACAACTCTTTATCATATGTAGGATAATTCACAACAGCACCATTAAATGTCTCAGAATGAAATGCAACCGGCATACCATGTTGTAAGAGAACTGCACCCATGGCGTAATCACTAGCATCTGTCTGAATCTCGAATGGTTGTCTCAAGTCCGGTAATGCAAGGACTGGAGCTGAACTTATCTTCTCTTTCAAAGACTCAAAAGCTTTATTTTTCTTGCCTCCCCATTGGAAAGCACGCTTCACACTAGTCACTGCATGCATAGGAGCTGTTATGGCAAAGAAGTTAGAAATAAACTTCCTCCAATACTAAGCTGCACCCAAAAAACTTCTTACCTCTGTAATGGATTTGGGAGTAGGCCAATTCACAATGGCTTCTACTTTGGAAGGATCAATTCTCAAAGCGCCTCCTCCTACTATGTGTCCCAAATAAACCAAAGAAGTCTTTCCAAATTCACACTTTGACATTTTAAGAAATAACTGATTTTTCTTCAAAATATCAAGTACTTTCTTAACATGCATGACATGCTCTTCTCTAGTCTTGCTGAAAATTAAGATTTCATCTAAGTAGACAATAAAAAAATCATCAAGAAAAGGACGTAAGACATCATCCATTACCCACATGAATGTTGTAGGTGCATTGCATAAACCAAACGACATAACAAGCCACTCAAAGAGTCCCTGTTTGGTTTTAAATGTTGTCTTCCAAATGTCACTTTCTGCAATTCTAACTTGATGATAACCACTACGTAAGTCTAACTTAGTGAAATATTTAGCATCTTTCAGCTGATCTAACAAATCATCTATCCTTGGGAGTGGGTAATGATTCTTTACCGTTATCTTGTTCAATGCCCTGAAGTCCACACACATGCGCCAAGTTCCATATTTCTTTGGAATCAACACTATCGGTGACCCACATGGCGAAGTGCTTGGTCTTATGAATCCTTTGTCCAACAAGTCTTTAATTTGCCTCTTGATTTCAGCATTCTCCATGATAGACAAGCGGTACATGCCGATGTTAGGAAGAGGACAATCTTGATGTAAATGGATTTCATGTTGAATCTCCCTTTTAGGAGGTAAACCTGTCGGTTCCTGAAACATCTCATGTTGTGCATCAACTACATCATATAAATCTGATTTAAGCTTGGAATCACAATTTTCAAATGACTCGTGATTCATATCAACCTTGGGCTTAACCATAAGAAGTACAAAACTCTTGCTAGAATTGACTAGCCTTTTTACCTATCCCGCATTTACCATCGCTATATTTGTCTTCTTGCGATGTGCTCTGACAATTAACTCCTTGCCATTTTTAAAGAGATGATATTTTTTTTCATGGAAATGGAAGATCTCTTTCCTGTCAAATAAGTAAGGACTTCCCAAAACATTTCCTGATATATCAAGCAGCACCACATCAAGTTCAACTGTGTCAATAAAGTGTGCAGTTATGGCGAATCGCAATATGCACTTTCTTGAGACTTGTAAGTTTGCATCCTTGCATATCCACCCAAGTGGATAAGGATTTGGATGTGGAATGGTCTCAAGTTTAAGCTGTTTGACCAAGTCTTCTGATATGAGATTTGCTTGTGACCCACTGTCAAACAATGTGTCAATTTTAGTAGGTTTTGAGACTACCCTCACATGGAACAATTCAATTCTTTCTTCCTCATTAGGAGCTTGTACATGACAGTTTGAAGTACTAGTGCTTGGCTTAGTTCAGTTTCCTTTCCCTTTATATTTTTCAAACCCATGGCTGCAATTTTGGTTTCGTCACCTAAATCTTGAGGTGTAGTTGTAGTAGCTGCAGTTTTCTTCTTTCCTTTGTTTTTGTTAAACTAAGTTCTTTTTTCAGGATGTAATTTCCAACATTTTTCCTCTTCATGGCCCTCTCTTGAACATTGTTTACATATAACTTTTTCACCCTCTTGTTTGATAGATGCATTCTTTTTTCCTTTTCCCTTAAAGGTTTTATCTTTGTTCTTCCCTTTGAAAGGCTTGTTTCTGCCCTCATCAAAAGTGTTTTTCCCTCTAGTCTCTAAATGCATAGCTTGTACACAAACTTCGTCTAGACTAGTAGGATTGAACATAAGGATAATATGTTTAAGGTAACTATGCAACCCACCTATATATTTCAGCAAAGTATCTTGACTTTGTAAGTCTACCCCTAATAAGAGTGGTCTTCTCCTAAACTCTTGGGTATAGTCTTGCACATTTTGTCCATTAAGTTGTCGAAAGTTTTGCCTATTCATTATAGCCTTTTGAAAATGAGCTAATGGATAAAATTGCTTCTTTATTGCAGTAATAAATTCAGCCCATGATAAAGTAATCTTACCATGTTTTTTAATTTCATCCTTGGTCTTGGCTTCCCACCATACCAATGCTGCTCCATCCATTCTCAGCGAGGCTAACTGTATCTTGGTGTCATCATCATGAAGGTTTTGAATCCTTAAATAAACTTCCAATTGTCTGATACAATTGTCAAGTTTCTCAGCATTGACTTCACCGTTAAACATAGGAAATTCAAATTTGACATCAAGCTTTAAAAATGGACTTTTACTAGTGGTTTTAGACTTATGAGATTGATTTACCGAAGTCGAGGAAGACGATGTAGAGGAAGAGGATGAAGATGGGGATGGTGGATCACCATTTCCTCCATGTCATTTCTTTGACTTGTCATTAATCTTCTTTCCTCTTGAGGAACCCTCTCCTTCTTTCTAGTTTTTAGACCCTTCTCCAATAAGCCTATCATTTCTTTCTTGGTAGAGGATCCTAACCATCTCAGTCATATCCAAGAAAGCTTTCCGGAATACCCGTTATTCTTCCTTGGGATCCATATCTTCAGGAGCTTCTCCCTCTCTTGAAGACATGCCTGAAGATGCTTCTATGGCTCTTGGAGGTGGTTCTCTGACCCTTCTTAGTTGTGGATTAGTTTGTGCACTAACCAAGTTTCCTTCACCTCTCTTGAGTTTAAGCCTAGTAAGCATAAAAAATTGCAAACAAATAACTTTATCTTTGCACAAAACAAATTATGAGTAAAAACTCTAGCTTCTAAGGCTCTAATCCCGAGCTCTGATACCAACTGATCTGAAAATGAAAGTATTTGTACTACTGTTCAAAGTATTCATTTCCATTAAATTAAGTGTGCAAAGTGTTTGTAATGTCTTGCAAGTGAAACAAAGTGATTTTGGTAACTGTTTATGAATTTAAGTGTGAGGGAGTGTTGTTTTAATTTACTATTTAACAACTTTAATTTGAATAACACAACAGAATGAATTCACCATAAACACACAACAACATGATGAGGTAGTTCACCCCTCTTGGGCTACATCTGCCAGGTCCAAGGCTCCCAATGGGCATGTCCTTGATATATGATGATGCTCAAATTGGTAATACAATGAGAAGAAGGCCCAAACAGAACAAAAAAACTGTGAAAATGAATTCAGAATGCAGAAAGAAGCTAAGAATGACTCTTATTTCACCTAAAACAGTGAAGTGTAGTCCAATGCAGCTCCATATCCCTCAAGGCCCTGATGGCTCTCCAAGATTCTCTATAGTAAAAATGGTTGAAAGACACCTCTGTTGGCTTTGCATCCTATTCCAATGGCTCCAGAATGCTGAGAATACCCGAAATATAAAAAAAATTCGTCCAAAAAGGTTCAGTAACTTGAAAGTTATGATCAAAACAATATTTTTCCAGTTTGCCTACAAAAACTCCTCTAAATTTGGGAAACTGCAGTTAACACTGCCATTTTGGCTATCTTCGCTGGTTGAGGGGGACCCCACTCCAAATTAGGCGGAAACATTAAAATTAACTGTTATATGTCAGCGTGTTCTCATGCGAGGTTTTCAGACGGTTAAAGAGTTGGCGGATAAGGTTAACTGCACTTGTGGTCTCCGCTTAAGGTCTTATGGGTTGAGGGCTAACACTGTGGGGGCTAACCCATAATCTCTGCCCAATTCATTTTCCAACCGTTATTTTGTGACCCAAACGCGTTCGGGTCGGGTCGTCCTCTGCCTGACCTGTTCTCATTCAGCTCCGCCCGTTCAACCAACTCTGCATGCTGCATTCATTGCTGACCCTGCTGGCGTTTACGTGCAAACACCACCTGTGGGTGACCTGTGCCCATTCGGGTCGGGTCGGGCCCGACTGATCCGTAGCGTTCAGCTCGGGTCGGGGCTGGCCCAAAATAAATTTTCAAACAATTTTTTTTTTAAACAACTTGAAAATTTTAGGCCTGGGGCCACATGGCAGCCTCCGAGAAGGCCATGTGGCACCCTCTGATAGGCCATCCATATTTCATAAAAAATGAAGTTTCTGCCATAACAAATAATTTCTGAAGATGCCATTTTTTAAAAAAAATTCCCAAAGTGTTGTTTTGAAGGTTACTAGACAAAATTAAAACTTGAATATCTTCCACATCCGACATCGGATTTGAGTGTCGTTCACGGCGTTAGGATCGTAATGACGAACACTATCCGGTCGATCAATTTATTACCAATTTTGAGCAGTTCCAATTTTGAGAATTTTTTCACTTAGGACATGATCACCTGATCACTGTTATTGTTCTTAATATTGTTTTATGAAAGATCAGATTAAATTTAAAGACGATAACTAAATATTCACAAGCACCATCAGGGTTAAGGAAAATAAGATATAATATGTCACTTTACATTTTCTAACACATCCAAATTTGGCTCCAGGAATCTTCTTCTAACTCATCTTTCCATCTCACCGAGTTGAGCTATTCTAATACATGATAACTTCAACTATTTTTCACACCATCCTTTGCTAAATTTTCCACCTTAGCCTATATCTAAATATCAACTCTGTTGGCTAGAGTATAAAACATTTACCACATAGTATTTGTGACACATCCCTATCGAGCATTAGTTTATTGATCAATTACTGAATGTAATGAACCTTTGCATAGTATTTTGATCGTCGTTCCCATCCCTTCCTGTGAAACTATTCCAAACTTAGAAAAACTATAAAATTTCCCCTTATCCCTTCTTTGCCCCAACAATCCCCCAAAAAATTTTGTGTCTCGTCCCCAAGCAACTCTATTGTTTTTGGGTATGAAGGGAAGGGAGGACTTCCTTATCCTTGGCCACAAACTAGTAGAATGTTTTCTTGGCTTGGTTCACAGTGATCTTAGCTTTTGTCACTATTGTGATAATACCTGCAACATTGGCTATTTTACTTGGAAGAACTTGGAAGAATGGTTCAATTTCAACTAGAATGTTGTGCGCCAAAATCTACATAATAGCAAGATCATAAATGACCTGTAGGGATTCATCTTGTAATTTCTCTACTTTTTGCACCAAATCTTGGTACTCTCCTCTCTGTTGTTTGATCTATCAACCCAATGTTGTACTCTCAAGCATTGCAACATGGCACTGTGATACCAGTAAGAACAATATATTGCTGTGAATGGTTTCATTTCATTTATCGACAATCTGAATATGAGCACCAAGATATTTAGGTTTAGTTTTGTCCTGTAATATTTTCCATAAGCTGACACTTGCCTCATATGGTTGGGTACATTATTTCTCGAGCTCTCAGGAAATTTCAAGAGACTTAAGCAGGACTTTCTTCTTTTCTCTCCTTTCAATTTCCTCAGGAAAAGTAACTTGCTTAATTTTGAGTTGTAATTCCTCCACCTTTGCCTCAAGGCCATGAATAACATGTTCTATATTTTATAATTTTTCTTCTGGTGAAACATCCACCTCCATGGGTACATTGGGATTTTAATGTATATATCTTTGATATCTTGTTAGCTTGTCTAACCATTGCTTCTCATTCCTCGGCCTATTTCTTGGACTCTTCCAATTGTTTTTTCACATCTTGTAGCATTTGGTGTTCTGTAGTTAGTTGGACTAGGTTTGTTGTTATCATTTGTGATTGAACTTGAATATCATCAATGACATAATGTCCTAAAGACTTAATAATAAACATGGGTAATTGCAATATGATAAAGTCTACCTATGGTAAGACTTGTGCCCATTGTTGAACTTTAATATCAACAAAATGGATCATGACTAGTGGCATGTCTAGGGTGTGAGGTTCTGAGGATATCACAAAGGGTTGCGACGGTTCCGGTCGAGTCTTCAGCGCAGGGTATGTTGATTTATGGTAGCAATGAATGTGCTATAAGTATCAAATTTTGTAGGGGGGCTTAGGAACATGTATTTCAAAGAACACAAAAATCATTTTGGGAAATTCCACCCAGATTGTCTTTTATGAAAATAATTAATTATTTTTAATGGGACCCTAAGTCTAAACTTAGGAAATTAAAATAATTAAAGGATATTAATTAAAACAGGGTGTGAATCTTCTAGAAAAGACAGAGATAAAGTCAAGTTAATATTAGCTGTTGATAGCGATTTAATCTCGGCCATTGAAGTCTCAATGAGAATATTATAAGAAGGACTTGATGGGGCATTTGGAAAAGACACTGAAATACTAAGAGATTCTAGAGATCGAAATTCTTTAGTGAGCAGTGCGCAGGGAGAAGATTGATCAAGTTGATCCTTGCAGAGAGGGGAAAAGATAATTTCTGGTTGGAGATATTTCCTGAGTTGAGAATACACAACAGAGAAGATAAAGGGAAGTACGCAGAAGAGGCAGCGTAGTAGCTACGTAGAGGCAGCGTTGCAGCCTTGAGGAGATTCGAGTTTTCGCTGAGGATCAGTCACATCTAGTGCCAAAGTGTCAAGGTGTGAGACCATAGGGGCCAAATATTAGTATCCAGTCAGGAGAAGAGCCAACAAGGAGAGGTAACATAGTCCCCACCAAGAGTGACGCAAAATTGCACAGAGGCTGCACAGAGGTAGCATAGTGCTCACCAACTCAGTGTTTGGTCAATCGGGATTTCTAGTGTCAGTGTGAGGTAATCCTCACTAGCTCTTTTTTAGACAGATTCTCTGTGTGGATGGCTAGTAAGGCATCCCAAATTGTATTCAAAATTACTGCATAGTAATACAAACCCTCAGTTGCTACATTGGTTTTCCCACATTCGGTTTTTCCAGGGACTTAGTCCAAAAATAACGGCATCATGTGTCTATTATTTATTCTTGCTCAGATCTTGTTTCCACACTTATTTTCCACAGTTTAATTTTGTGAATGTTGTAGTGTATGGAGTTTAATATTTACCATAGTACATAGTAAATAATTTATTCAAAGATTAACAAATAGAAGAATTCTCATCATTCGTTGTAGTAGGATTCCGTGGTAGAAATTTTCACATGGTACCAGAGATTGCATAGCAGCGTAGGTGAAGCAAGAGAGCATACCGGAGGATCCAGCATTGAGAAGAAAGAAGGATATCAAAGACTTGTGTAGGAAGCATATCGATCTTTCCAGTAATTTCACAATCCAGGCTAGGAGGGCAAGATTTGTGAGGAAGTGTCTCTCTAAGTGAGTCGACAGAGAGGTAAGACTGCCCAAATCATGATTTGTTAGCAGCAGAGGGATCAACGTAGCATATTGAGCCCAGATCAGCAGCTGGTGGGACACAATTTTCTGTAGCAGCAGTTGTTGGTGCATATAGTGTCAGAAGAGAGAATAAGAAGACATATTGGGGGAATTTTCCCCTCAGAGAGTTTATTGCCCAAGAAATTCTAATTTCTTGTGTAGAAGCAACGAGATTGTGATTTATTTGGCTTGCTCCAACAAGGCGTGCGTAGATCCAGCTGTGCAGAGGGTTAGACGCAAAAATTCGACATCTAATTGGGTGAGATGGAATCCAGTGGGTTATGTCACCAAGATCGGTTGGAGGGTTCCTCCAACTATGTAATATGGAAGGCCAGGATATCATTCCTTCTTGATGAGCATGAACTCAATGCCTTCATTCATAGTGTAATTGTTGAACCGATAGATGCAACGCCATTGACAACCTTCAAGAAGGGCATGGAACAAGCCAAATGATTGATCCTTAATGGAGTAAAGGATCACATAGTTTCACACATTTCCAACAAAGGGACATCCAGGGAGATGTGAGAGGCATTGGCTACGCTATATGAGGGGAATTCTGAGCAACGAAAGATGTTATTGGAGGAAAAGATGCAGTCTACTAGGATGTAGAAGGGAGAACACATATACCCCTTCCTTGAAAAACTTCAGGATGTCCAAGATCAGCTGACAGCTGTAGGAGCAGCTCCTCATGCCATAGAGATGGTCAGAATGGCCCTAAATTCCGTGTCCGAATAATATCAAGTCTTTCTCCAAAGCATCCTGGGTAGAGAAAAGTTGTCAGACTTGGAAGGAATATGGGAATATTTTCAACAGGAAGAGATGAGGAGAGGCTTACTCAAGTGAAAACTTGATGGTTGCAACAACATTGGGTTGAAGCTCAAGGAGGAGGAGGAGGAGAATGTAGCCTTTGCATCAAAGGAGCAGCAGGAGCAGCGAAGACGAAAGAAGGATGTATCAAAGATTAAGTGCTTCCGGTGTGGTGATATGGGACATTATGCTACACAACATCCTCTCAAGAAGAAGGAAAAAGAAGAGAAACATCATCCATAAGCTATAGTTGCAAGGATTGAGGAGGAGGATTTCACAATGGTTTCCCACATATCCAGGGGACAATTGGGGTGAGCTAGAACTGTAATTCAGTAGAGCTACAGTTGGGAAGGATCCTTGAGGAGTCCACCTCTCGGATCATCACCTTGCTATGGGAGCCAAAATCAGAAGTAGCAGGATGGAAAAGTATCAGTTGGTGCAGGGGAATGAAAATGTGACAATGCAATAGCTAGTGAGTGCCAGAGTCTAAGCAACACAGAGCAGATTTGGTAGCAGTGTAGGAAGGCAGAGTGCAGAGTCAGCAAGAACGCAACAGCCTCACAGGGGCAGCACAGAGACCAGCAACAGTCAGATCTTCAATATGAGATGTTTTTTTGTTTAAATGATAAACAGAGTTGTAGTGTAGTGGAAGTTGGTAGCAGCATGTAGGGTCAACAACAACACAGAGGCATCAACGTAGTGTTGGTGGGTAGCAGTGTCAAACATCAGCAACACAAAGGGAGATGCTGCAGAATCAAAGCAATACTTCTGCTGAATGTATTGTTAGAGCACATTCTTCGCTAAGAGCGAGTGTTGATTTCTGGTAGCATCAGAGGTGATCTAAGTCTCAAATTTTGTAGGGAGGCTTAAGCACATGTATTCCAAAGAACCCAGAAATCATTTTGAGAAATTCCACCCGGATTGTATTTTATCAAAATAATTAATTATTTTTAATGGGATCCTAAGTCTAAACTTAGTAAATTAAAATAATTAAAGGATATTAATTAAAACAGGGTGCGAATCTTCTAGAAAAGACATAGATCAAGTCAAGTTAATCTTAGCCATTGATTATCGATTTAATCTCGACCATTGAAGTCTCAACGAGAATATTATAAGAAGGACTTGATGGGGCATTTGGAAAAGACATCGAAATACTGAGAGAGTCTAGAGATCAAAATTATTTAGTGAGCAATGCTTAGGGAGAAGATCGATCGAGTTGATTCTTGCAGAGAGGGGCAGATATAATTTCTGATTGGAGATCTTTCCTGGGATGGGAATACACAACAGAGAAGACATAAGGAAGTATGCAAAAGAGGCAATGTAGCATCTAAGAAAAGGCAGCAGAGTACCAGGCAGAGGCAGCGATGCAGCCTTGAGGGGATTCGAGATTCAACTGAGGACTAGTCGGATCTAGTGCCAAAGTGCTGGGGTGTGAGACCAAAGGGGCCAGAGATCAGTATCCAGCCAAAAAAAGAGCCAACAAGAAGAAGTGACACAGTCCCCACGTAGAGTGACGCATAACTGTGTAGAGGCAGCATAGGGCTCTTCAACTCAGTGTTTGGTAAGTCAAGATTTCCAGTGTCATTGTGAGGCAATCCTCACTAGCTCTTTGTCAATCATATTCTCTGTGTGGATGGGTAGTAAGGCATCCCAGATTGTATTCATAATTACTGCATAATAATACAAACCCTCAGTTGTTGCACCAATTTTCTCGCATTGGGTTTTTCTAGGGAATTAGTCCAAAAATAACTGTGTCATGTGTCTATTGTTTATTCTTGCTCAGATCTTGTTTCCGCACCTGTTTATTTTCTGCAATTTAATTTTGTGAAGGTTGTAGTGTATAGGGTTCAATATTTACCGTAGAATACAGTAATTAATTTGTTCAAATATTAACAAATATAATAATTCTCATCAATTGCTGCAGTAGGATTCCAGTGTAGGAATTTTCACAGGGTACGCATTGGTTTATTATGTGACTTCTATTGGACCTAACATGTTTGGCGTAGGAGATATCACTCTTGAGGCTTCTATCGTCAGGCACAACTATTACTGTTACATGCGATCGTACATATATCTTTTCTCTTGGGTTACCTTTTCTAGGGTTGTGAAAAAAGATGCAGTCCCTTATTTTTTCACCTATTTGAGATTAGTGTCCAACCTCTCTAGTTAGTCCTTTGATAAATTGGGGTCAACCCTCGTCACGTTAACTACCTTCATATTTTTCCTTATGCCTTTTTGTTGGCTTGGGAGTGGCCTCTTATCTCTTTCTGGTGTTGTCTCTTCTTCCTCTGGATTCTGCAGTGGTGTGATAGGATGCTCTTTCCTTGGCTCTTTTGGTTAGGGCACTAGATGAGCCTTTTTTTAGGGTACAATATGCTAGCCTAGTTTTCCATTATTTTGCAGGACCTATTGATATGTCTTTATCTCAAAATCGACATCCTCAACATATACTTGTGTATCTAACACAAATACGTAAGGCACTAATACTTCGAGTACTATCACTCTC
Organism: Pinus albicaulis; assembly: GCA_034641835.2. NCBI lineage: Eukaryota > Viridiplantae > Streptophyta > Pinopsida > Pinales > Pinaceae > Pinus > Pinus albicaulis. Next base: position 27,837 of record JAXQQM020066343.1, on the reverse strand, counting down.
CATTATTTTGGTCATTCATTGGCAAGTTGTGACATTGTAACCACGTGACATCTGGATCAACCTCTTCCTAGATATACATGCATTGTGGAGTGGCACAGAAGCATGCCACTGGGCCATATGTTGTTATTATATGCACTGGAATACACAATGATTTATTAATAACATGGGCGATGGCTTCTTTCCACATAAAGAAAACCATAGTGTTATCCCATTTCCTGTCCTTATTAGCAGTAAACAACAAATTACCAAACCTAGGTGTGATGAAGTCAAGTTTGTTTGCGTCAAGAAAAATATCCTTTGAGAGCTTCCACGCAGTAAGTGTGATAAAAATGAGTAACCATGCATAGTGGAAGTTTGTATTCATGTCTTGTGCATCGAGGAAATCCTACACAAATTGGTTCACCAGGAAGGTGGCCCATTTCATCTACACTCGTTCCATGCACTTAGAAACAACTATGACTGCACCAATTGGGGATTGGTCCTTTGTGCTCTTAAACAACAATTTGCATGCCAACAACTTGTTGGCAAATTGTGCACTCTCATTCTCGATGTTGGATATGTCTAATTTGTGCTTCCAGTGCCTTATATTGAATGTATCATTAGGGTAATTTTGAGGTATAAAATGGGCCTCCTAAGGAAAGCAATAAAATAATAACAAAAATAACAAAATAAAAGTTATGAATTTTTAAAACAAAAGAAAGAAAACTAATTTAATTATTATTTATTTTTACTTATCTCCCTGTTGGTTTACTCAAATTTCAAGTGTGTACACTTATTGGATGTGGAATTAGATTTTTCATCCAATGAGTACCCACTATGCATACTTTTGAGCATATACACACTAAGAACAAATCAAAATATATGAAAAACATGTTTCAAACACGTTTTTTCATGTATTTTTCTCAGTATGGATCTACTCAAAGATTCACAGAGTGGGTAATTGTTTGATGTGAAATCTATTTATGCATCCATGAAGTGCACACACTTGAATTTTGAGTAAACCTACATGTAGATAAGTCAAAATTATGATTAAAAAAATAATTTTCTTCTTTTTCCTCCAAAAATTCTCTCCTCGAGATGAAATCATCATCTTGAATCCTATTAGTTCTCTTAAATTTTATTTTGTTAGTATATTTTCCATTTTGAGTCCCATTTTTTACCTCAAAATTCCCCTAATCCCTCCACTTCTTTAGCTACCCTTTTCTTGTGCTTCTTCTAAAAAAGTGGGTCCATGTCCTCACCATCTATTGGGAGATCTGTAATTCTAGTAATCAATTTTATTTCAATTTCTATGGGCTCTTCAAGCCACATAAATCCTCTATGCATGCAATGTAGAAGTAACTTCACACAAATATTCACTTCATTGCTTCAAATGAAGTGAGGGATGTTGAGCAGGTTCATAATTCATAAATTCTAACTTGACTGCACATTGTTGTACCTCGACCACCATTCATTAGGGGAATTTTGAGGTCTAAAATGGGCCTCCAAAGGAAAATGTACAATCAAAATTCACTTTATGAGAACCAATCACATTTTAGGAGATGACATCATCCCTAATGGTTGAGGTGGCATTGCTTGAGTTAAATGTACTTACTTGTCACATTCTCAATGGTGGATAAAAACTCATGGTTAACCATAGCAGTGCTCTAAGTATTTTTAAAGTCAAATTAAAGTATCATAATAAATGTCATTTCACACTTTTTGAATAAAAATATATTATTGTCATTTCATATCTATTGAAAGAAACAATGCATATCCATATACATTTATTATATTATATTATATTTATATAGTATAATAATTGCATGTTATTATACAATTTAAATAATATAAATTTTAATTAATAACATATAATATAATTAACAATTTATAAATTTATATTTGCATTTTATTTTAAGTTATTTAAGTACAAAGGAAAAATGCATTAGTTGTTCAATGATAATGACTTTTTTCTTGAAAAACTCATTCTTATTTATAATCACATCAATACAATTTTTTTATTAATTTTATTTTGGTACGACTTTTGAATTGAATTTAACTATGGTTATGTGGTGCAAAAAGTGAATTGAAAATTCATAAATATTATTTTATTAGTTTAGCTATTATTTTATTATTTCCTTAGGAGGCCCATTTTAGACCTCAAAATTCCCCTAATGGGTTGTCTTGGATGTTCGATTTTCTATGTAAAATTCATATGAAAACTTTGCGAACTTCTTGAGTTATCGCACATCATGGTCATTTTATTTAAGCTTATCGACCATGCCCAACATTTATCCCTCTTTGATGACCCCCTTCAGAATCAGAGTTATAACCAATTTATATTTTGGCTCCTTCAACATGTAAACCTTTGGTTTTTCCCTAATATGGGGGACAAACACACTACCAATGGCCTTAGACCTTGATTTCTTTGGGACTAGTGAGGATACCATCATTAGATTGATTTGGAAATAGGAACAAGGCTCTATAATTCATAACCCAGGCTCTACAATACACTCGGCTCTGTGCTCTCATTTTTACTCTACACTTGAAAAATGTGTTAGAATGAAATTGAAGTAAAAATAAATACTAACGAATTATGGTGCGCATCTCTAGCCACATTAACTTATATGTGATGATGGCCATACCCCACTATAACTTCGCCAAACTTCACACATTGTGGATCATCAGGCGGGAATGTGGTTTATGTTTCTTGCTAGGTTAGATGTCATGTCAGTAGCCTTTTAGATAGATTCACCGATCTAGATTAGATTTTCTTTATTTAACTTTACTTTTTTCATCGTCGAGTTCTAGGGTGTCCAATCCATGTGGGTGGTACACACTTATACTACCACAATATTCTACACTTTTTCATTCTTTGTTGCCATTACTAGATGCCAATTGTATTCCATATTTCTGATATTTTTTGGCACCGCATGCTTCTTTGGCTATTGGTGCCCTTACAATACGATGTTCTAGCTCAAGGTGCGCCAATGCTCTATTGTGACATAAAATATTTACTTTTCCAAGTTTATCACGCTGATTCCTCGCAGTCTCTGTTATGTGGCTTATAATTGCAAATACAAACAACATTATAAAATAAATCCCCTTTTTTTTTATTTTTTTTTATTTTTTTGAACTATATACATAATTCACCCTTGGGTTGAGGAGTGGTTGTATTTGTACACCTTTAGCTTGCTCTCGTTTACAAGTCTGTCGAGAGGATTTACATTTAACTTCTCCAACTAAATTTCCCGTGCCTCTATGACATAGCAAACAATATAGGGAACCAAATAGTGCATTGAAACTTCCCAAGGTGCTTCAAAAACTTATTGTTGTACATCGACACTAGGTAGCCAGCTTGAAACTGCTTTTTCCTGATATGGCAATCTTGCCTTTCTTTTTCGCTGGATTTTTGTACATTTTTTTGAAATCCTCCTATAAAATTATCCTCTTCTAGATATAGTAGCTCTACCAGTAGTTTCTCAAATAAGTTGGAATCTTCTAGCCCCATCATTGTAGCAATACGAAGATTTGGAACTATAAAGTCCATTGACATGACCACTTCCTAACCATAGACTAGTTGAAAACATGTCTAACCAGTGAGCTTCTTCAGCATGGTCTAGTAAACCCACAAAACTGCAAGAATCCTTAACTCTATATCATCTTAGTTTACATTACAAACCATTTTCAGCATGGTTTCCAATATTTTGTTAAAGGCCTCCACAGTGTCGTTTTCTTGTGGATGATAAGGGGTACTCTTCTAATGGTATATTTGGAATTCATCTATTAGAGCTTCAATAGTTCAGTTCAGAAAATGAGTTCCTTGACCATTCATTAAGATCTTCGAGAATTCAAAGCATATAATGACATTTTCAAACAAAAACTCGACAGTGGTCTTCGCACTACAATCTCTAATACGTTCTACTTCGCCCCACCTGGTTAAATAATTCATCATAGTAATGATGTATTATGCTCCACTTCTCTTTATCGTTGAATTGATTGGCCCTATGAAATCAATCACCCACTTCTCCAATGGTTGCAAGGTCAACTTTGGGTTGAGAGAAATTTTGTCACGTTGTCGCAAAGGTTTGCCTACCCTTTGGCATACATACTAGCTATGAAAAAATTCCTTCCTGTCCCTATGAATAGTTGGCCACCATAAAATTATGCACAAAAATTTCTATGTGGTCTCTTTCCCTATGTAATTCCCTCCAACCACACCTTCATGTGCTTCTGTTAGTATGGTGGGCCTATCGTGCTTTGGTATGCATCATTGGAGTATTCCATCTGCACCTAGTTTATACGAACATCCCACGATGAGTTGATAGTGTACAACCTTAACTACTAGCTACCTTTTCTATGCCACTATATACTCCTATGGATCGCCCCTTTAGTGAGAAATTGGACGATTTCATCAATTCCACCATCTCCATCTGAAATAATTGCACATTTGGTAAGTTGTCATTGAAATTCCCATACCTCCTCGCTAGAACTTATCCACGACAAGTGATCTAGCCCTACATTCAGCTTACCAGGTTAACAATTACTTCAAAATCATACTCTTGAAATAAATAAAAAACCATCTACATATCCTCCCCCCAACATTGACTTATTGGCAAGGTATCCTAGTGTAGAGTGGTATGTATATAGCCTGAAGTAGGAACCCAATAGATAATGCCTAAACTTTTGCAACACGTACACCATGGCCAAACCTTCGCGCTACGTGGTAGTATAGTTCCACTTTGTTGTAGACAATGTTTTACTAGAAAATGAAATCAGATGGTCTACATATGCTTCTCCTGGATGTGCTAATACTACGCCTAGTGTCATTGTTGAGGCATCGACATGAACGTGAAACTCCTTGCTCCAATATGGGAACACTAGGATCGACATATATACTAGTTTTTTATTTTAGTGTATCTAATCTCTATTGGCACTCCTATTTCCATTCAAACATAACACCCCTCTCCAACGGTGCAATAATCTAGGCATATTTTCACATGTTAATTTTTCAATATTTCTCTATGCTATATCAGTTAATTAAGCCCAAATTAGATTTCCATTAACAATGTATTCATATTTTTGTAATATAAATAAAAACAAATTGTAACTGAAGATAGAATAGTGCATGCAACAGAAGAGAAGACAATATCACAACCATGAGACACAAAAATTGGTCCAAGACCAAGGAAAAACCCCACTGTGGAGGAAACCCTTTCAAATATTCTTCTTCTAAAGATTGTCTTCAAAATATTTTAGCAGAGAGTACAATGAGCTCAGTACATGTATACAATGAAAGTAAAAAAATCTGATCCGTAGAATGAAATATCTACTATAGCAAGACACAAAACCAATGGATCACCAATACAAAGTGATCTTAGCTTCCCAGATCTATATCTGGATCTAGAATACTGTCGATGACTGTTGTAATGCATCTATGACTGCGTGATGGATGAGTGGTGATGCTGCACAAGTAATTGACAGAGATCCAAAATCAAATTTCCCAATAACTCTCAAAGTCGTGGCCTTAACAATTCCTGCTTGTGGCTTTGGAGCTCTGTGCCGCTACCACAGAGCTCTATATCCGCGGATAAGGGTCATAATACCTTAGAACCTTCGTCGTGCCCTGAAGCCTTCCTACAAGTGACTTTATCAACTAAGACGCGGCCACAACAAGCTTAGCCCATGACTTTACCAGATCTGAGCCACTACCTCAAGTTCTCCTGCCCACGACCCAGATCCAAAATACTCAGATCTGAAATGTGCCTTTGTCTATGATCTTGATCCATTGCGCAAACCTCTTGCGATGTACTTGTGCGATCCAGAAAACAAAAATACGACCAATAGCCAAAAAAACATGAAGAAGATCTCATGATCGAATGTGTGCAAATTAAATTGGGGTTGCTTCTATTTATAACTTTTTGAGGGACTGCTTGGGGCTTTGACTGAATCAACATGCGGTTAGGCCAACTCATAAAATAATAAAATAAATCATAACCTAACTTCTGCTTAACCGATTGGGGAAATCTATAGAACGATTTTGATCATCTCGAAAAGAGGAACCTAATTAACTTATTATTTTAATCATCTGAGATGTTCAATGTGGAATTTGATCCTAGTTGCACAAATTTACCCAGTATATCCCATGGTCATGTGAAACTATCGCACTAACGTAGGAGTTAGCATGTTCACTATTACTACAATACTTGTTGGTTCGATGAGTAGTCCCTGTATAAAAACTACATGCTTAAGAAAAATCCCCATTTTCAAGAGAAAATACAGTTCTTCAAATTGAGGAAAACCTACATCTTCCTGTACCAATCTAGCATAAGCCATGGAACCTCAATATGATTTTGAAGAAGGTTGAACATCATCCAGTCATCAAGGTACACTTCCAAAAACTTATGAATGAATTATTTAAAATATTCCATTACCAATCAGGAAAATATTGTTGGTGCATTATTTAACCTAAACGACATGACAATGTACTAAAATAAGCCCCATTTTATTACAAATGTGTTCATGTGTTGGTCCTCCTTAGAAATTATGATTTGGTGATTTCTTGAGAACCCATATGTAATTTGAATAAGCTTCTTTCCCTACAACATTCTCCAAAACCTCATATTTAAATGGGGTGGGGAATGGATCATGGACATAGGTGTCATTCAGATTTCTTAAATAAACACATCTAAAGTTCGCCTGTATTTTTCAAATGCACCAACATTGGATTGATGCAGTTTGAATCTTCAACAAGTTCAATGATACCTTCTTTCAGTATCTCGTCAAGATCCTCCCTCAATTTTTTCTTATAAATGGGATTAAGGCGGTAGATTGTTTTACAACCTGGATTTAAACCTAGATTCCGAGTGATTTTTATCTCCCCTAGCTCGCCCACTATCCCCTTCATCTCCACAAAAGTGTTGGGGAACAAATCTTGGAATCCACACAATAGGTCAAAAATATTTTCAACAATTTCTTCATCTTAGTAATCTCCAATAATCATGAATTTGAGACTATCCTCGGTGTCAATATTTAGCTTTTGTATCTTTATAGGCTTCGTAAAATATGGTGCAACAGAGTCCATCTCTAGCCCATTCACTTGTTTCTCCCCCTCAGACTCTAAGATGTTCAATTCCCTTGGATCTTCATGATTAACAACTTCTACCACACCACAGCATAATGTCAACTACTTAGTAGTCTGGCAGTTTTGGTGAAACATCTAGAGTGGTAGGATCAAGTTCTAGTGTGAATATCTTCTCTTTGATACTACACATAGCTTCATCTAGTAGTGGATCCTACAACTAAAATTAAAAAGTTAAGATTTTTTTTTTATCATTTCTACCCAATCTTCTGTGCCTCATCATAGCTCTAGCTTGGTGTACTAATTCTGGGGTAACCCATCCAACGCGTGCACAAAATGGTGCACCAAATCCACCTCCAAAATAATTTCATCTCTCCATTCCATGATGCAATTCTCCATATGAGAAGTTGGGGACTCTTCACTTGTGTATCATTTTGCATACTCTCCAACATCTAACAAGAACCCAATTTTTAGTAGGTGCCTACACTGTTGCCACATCTTGATACTTGCCTTGTGCATTGCCCACCAACACGTAGGAGTATCCTTGAGAGAAACATCTAACATGGACAACCTGAGATGTTATAGCACATGTATTTCAAACTCCTTGACAAGAGTAACTAAGACTATTAACCCATAAAATTGAGGATATTCCCATATCTTCATGCCAATCCACTACACAAACCTAGTAATAGAAGCACATCTTCTAGTGGAAACATCAAGGAGGCAATGTTGCCAATTCTCTAGCACTTTGTCTGAGTCCAACGAACATGAGTTAATACTTCACCATCTCAATGTATTATCGACAGTCGGGTTGAAATAATCATCATAACTAGTCGTTATATTATAAATATTGTCGAGGTTGACTACATTGAGGTCCTCTCTCACCAGTTCGATATAACAATCCCCCTCTTTAGGGTCCAATGGTATGACAATCTGTAAATCTCTACTTTTAAAAATAATTTGCCTATTTTTCAAGTTAATGATAGCCTAGTTATTTAATGCCCAATCAATACTAAGTAAGACCAAGTAAGGGTTTGTATCACCCAAAATTTCAATAACTTCAAAGTATGTCAGACTCCTTACCATGTCAATATTCACTTCCACATCTGTTAACAACCCAATCAGGGATATATGATATTTGTTTCCAAGGCACAACTAGATCGGTGACCATACAAGTTTAGGCTTGCACATCAACTCCTAGGTCTTCTTTGGCAGGATGTTGACATCATAACGTAAATCTAGGATGGTATTATCTATATCATAGTCAGTTATCTATGCAGTAAATCTAAATTCCCTATTGGTGCACCTTCAAAACTACAACTACTTTATTATGATTGGAGGTATCTGTGTGGCATTAACTCCCTTGTCCTACGCGTTATTCTCAATGATTTCTTGTGCATAGTGATCGATCTTCTTGTGCAATCTCTCCATGGCCTGTTAATTTCTTATCAAATTTAAACAACTCCTTAAGAATATTTGGATGGGGCTTATCTCCCCTGACATTACCTTAAGTGGAGGCTCGTCGAAGATCAGTCGTTCATTTATACTGTTGGTCCCTATGGTTATCTCCCCAAGCTCAATGCTCCCAATTCTATAGCTACAAAGTCCCTCCCCGTGTCCTTATACGTCTACTTCTCCTTGGCAGGGTCAAACCTCAGATGAGGTTCGAGCTTTCCGCACCCATTGATGAGGTTTCTATAGTGGGTTCACCAATTCCATGTCTATCATGTTCCCAACTTTGGTCACTGCACAAACATGTAGGCGGTCTTATCGAGGTTCAATGACGACGAATTGCACATTTGGCCCTCTATTCTCTTTCCACTTCACCACTAATAACGAATAATCAATTGTCGTATGGTCCAACACTGCAATGTGTACATGTTGTGCAAGGATTCAAATAGTCCCTCACTAGATTCTCTCGCTGACCACAGTTATAGCATATTATCGATCATACTCCTTTCCCAACACTTCCTCACTCTCTTGTGGGTGAACCCTTTCCTCGCCCTGGAGGTTCATTTCCTTGTGTTAACACATGATAATATCACCCTTGATATTATTTTTCAATCTCATCACTTCCCTCTACCCCCTATACACAATAAGCGTTAGAGGCTCGCTAGTGAATTAACTCCAATGCATGGAAATAATAAATGTCATGCACAATTAATTTACAAAAGTCACAGAATGGAGTTCTTGATAAGCTTTGGAACTTTTCAATCATTAGGAAGTTTGTCGATAGGTGCCCCCATACTTTGAAAATATCACACTAGAGGCCCCTGCCTTGGGCTAGTGGATTCACTGCCCATATAGCAACATATTATATTATGGTCAGGAACTCATTACGATGATGTCCCTCCCTCTTTTAAATTGTACACTAGACCTCCTTGTGTTTCTCCTTTATATTTGTGAGGTCCTACAATTGTAGCATCAAAGAGGCCAACTGCGAGTATATTTGCACCATTATTGTGCTCCTCTCCCCCCTTTTGGTGTAGCTTTAATCTGCATAGCAGTATCCAATGCCTCGAGCTGCAATGTTACTTTTTTGTGTTGGGGGAATCTGAATGTGTGGCAGTAGCCCTATGATTAAACACTCTCGACGTTACACATCGGGCATTTGGAAAGTTAACTTGTCTATTAAAATATTATACCTATGATTATAATCCCTTATCGATTCCTCATTGCCATGCTTAATCTCTTTGATCTCAATTAGAATTCAACTTGGGATTTTGGAATTCTTTTAGTAAATCATGTTTGATATCCGCCAAAGTGAGAGGTTGTCATGGGACACGATGGCTTTGTACTTCATTGATCAGAAGCTTAGTATTTTAGCTCAAAAATGAAAGTTCTCAGAATTGATTTCAAATTGAATGACAACGACCAGCCCGTCGCCAGGAGTCCAACGCAACTCGTTTCGTTGAAAACCAAGTTCGGATGAGGAAGTTATGGTCTGTTGATCGCCATTCAGAACAGGGAAATTTAAAAAAAAAAATACAGAATAGGTACAAGCTGATGACATGGCCACCCAGTCAGCATTCATGGAATATTCTTTAGTTTTTTTCCAATGGGACAGTGACAAGTGTTGCAATTGGATTCACTACTCTGTTTTGTGAAGGTGAAATTTGTTCAATGACCTCCTAAGGTTGAATTTGTGTTCATGATATTTATGTGCTCGAAATTATTTTTATTTATTTATTAAGATTGGATATATATATATATCTATATTTCAATCTTAATTAATATTATTAATTCCACATATATGATAATACATTGGGTTATATTTTAATTAAGGTGGAGCGTATTTAACTTAACCAAAGTTCAAATTCAAATATGGTGGTATTACAAACCTTATATCCACATTTAAATATTCATATGGGGGTTATATATTATAGTTTGGAGAGGAAAATATTTAATTGGTGGAAAATGTATTATATATATCCGATGGCATGGTATTATAAAGGTTTCGGGCCTTGTTATTTGCATTGCCAAAAATATATATGGAGGGGCAAGGTTGGGGCTCGACCCCACAACCTCCCCCAAAACTCCTCAACGCCTTCACCAATGAACCATTCACTTAGAACTTGAAAAGGCTACGCACCAAACTATACTTGAAGTTTATTGTTCCCAACGATGGGGGTCCGGAGGGGGGCCAGCCCCCTCCCATGTGACTGAGCAGAGAAAACCAAGGGCAGAGGTTTGAAAACGGTGGGATTTAAGTTAATTAACCCATGTTTATGTGTTAATCCGAGTATTAGTTATTAATTAAACAAGTTTATGTCGTACGGATAAGCATGCAATTAAGCCCTTCTTATCTGCAGTTAAGCACGCTTAACACTAATTAATACTCCTACTAATTAGCAGCGCATTTAGCGGAAATACTATTTTTGGCGGATTCCACCAAAAATGTCGGATATGTCTGGAGTCTTCTCTAGATTTGGAGGAGAAATTGGGGGAAATTTTGTTTTTGCCATAACTGAGTCAATTTTCGACCAAATTGGGCTCATAAAGAGTCATTATTGGCTAACTGGCATGCTATGAACACATTGGAATAGGTTTCAGAGGTAGAGGAGCAATTTTTCAAAGGTTTTTGTTACCTTGAAGAACTTTGAAGCCTAGGGCCACCAAGAGGGAAGGCCATTCCTAGAGCATCTGAAGGCCAAATTGAGTAAATAAATAGTCAATTTTGATAGATTTCGACATTTTGAACTCATTGGAGTAGGTTCCAAGAGAATTTGATGCATGTAAATAGAAATTTGAGCACAATTGAGCTAATACAGAGGCCCAAGCCATGGAAGCTGGACCAAGGAGATGTAACCCAAGAGGGGTGAACTCCTTCATCAAAACTTTGTTTTAATGGATCAAATGTGATGGTTTGTTGTTATTTATGTTGTTTATGTTAATCCTTTTAAATTAATGCTTTATGCTTTCAAAATCACTCATAAAACTCAGTTTAATTTCCTGTTTTGACACACATATGCAACAAGGAAACCTGTACATCAAGCATAAGATCAGTAAATAAGTTTTATATCTAAAAATGAAATTAGCACAGAAAAACTAGCATTCATAATCCAATCAAGTTGGTATCAGAGCTTGGTTAAAATTCAAGGTTATTTTCTTGATAGTTACTTGAAGTTTTGTGCAAGTTTTATGGTTGAAATTTTTGGATGCTGACAAAGTTAAAGTTGCAGAAAGGTGAAGGGAAATTGTTGGTTGCAAGTCCTAAGATTAGGACCAGAAGAAGGAGAGATGAAAGAGCATCATCTTCACCCAAAATTCCACTCATAACTACACTTGAAGAACCTCAAGTTTTGTCTCAAGAAGTTGAGATTGACGAGGTACAAATTGCACAAGAAGCTGAGTTGATTTAAGAGGTAAAAGCATCAGAAGTTGAGCATGAATCCATAGCCATCATGTAAGGTGTTGGAGAGACTCAAGGAATTTAGAAGAGGAAGATGTGAAGAGAGAATTCAAAGGCATAAAGAGGATGGCTAAAGTTATGTTTGATGTATTTGCGGCTAGGATGGCAAGAGAAGGTTCTAGGCATCCATATGGAGAAGGAACTTCATATGGTAAGAAGGAAGAAGAGAAGGGTTCAAAGGGTATGTTCTCACTCTCAATTTTTCAAATTTGTTTTTGATAGGGTCATGATAAGCTTCACCTTGTCTCATTAGGTTAGATCATTTATTTGATGATAAATTAACTTAATCATGCTTATTATAGGTCATAGACACTTCATTCGTCTTTTCATTAGGGTCATATCCACAATAATCCACCTTGGGTTCACTTGCATAGTCATCAAATCAGAAAAACGGCCACCTGTCTATTTTTACAGAATTCTGCAGCAAATATAACTATAAAGATGAAAATGATGCTTTTTGAGGAGGGTAAGAGGCATTTTGAACCAAGTTTTCTTTATCATCTTTCATCATATCAGTTTTCAGACCTATTGGTGAAATTTTGAAGAAAAAGGAGGATTTTTAATTTTCTACACTTTAGGTGTTTTCGTAGCGCCAGCCAGGCTTGAAGCCTAAAAAGCGCTACAAAATTTATGAATATGAATTTTTGATAAAAAGGGTGGTTAAATTTGAAATTAAAGGTTGGGAAATTTTTTTATTAGCTCTTTAAACATATCAAATAGATCCATGAAAGAAAAGAGAGCTAAGAGGTGGTGGAAATTGGTAAACTAAATTTGCTATCAAAAGTTGCTACGAAAATGCCTTGTTTTCCCCTGTTTTGGCAGCAAGTTGAATTTTGAAGGAATTTTGTCTTGAAGTTCAAATATGGTTAGGAGGATATTTTCATACAGGTTTGGTCCATGAAGTTGTCCAACTCATCTTCAAATGATCAATTCATCATGGAGGTATTTCATCATGTGTGATGGCAGCAGCTCCTTAAAAGTAGGAAGACATGTTTCATGAAGTCCTCCTAACATTTTTTAAAGGATCATGGCAGTAGAAAGTAAAATTGATTGGAAAATGTGTTTAAAACAGAGGCACTACAAAAAGTTGCTACAAAATGAGCGCCACAAAATTTTTTGTACATGACTATTTTAGCAGTCAACTTCAAGTTTGTTTTCTGACCAAATGTAAAAGGATTTTGGAAATATGAAAGAGTTTTTTCTTCAGCACAGGTCCATCTACAAAAACCTCTCCCAGTTTCTGCAAAGCCATCAGGGTTTAGAAATTATACACTCATCTTTGAAGCCTATTTTTCAAAATTTTCACCAACCAAATTTATGAAAGAATTGTAAAATTCGACTTGGAGGAGGTCCAGCTTAGCATCCACGTGGCATAATGACACATCAACACTCCACTACACTCAGAAAATTAGTTGGTTGCAGTTGATAATGGTTATTAAATGGATTTGTTGAAATATTTAATGAAAGAAGAGTCCTTTTTGTATACAAACTCTACAAAATAGAAATATCCCTAGGAAGTCTCCAAGTGATGTAATCGTATTTGAAATAGGTCTCTGAGGTGGGAATTCAAAGTTAGAAAGGTGGAAAATCATGTGTATGAGTCCTCACTCTATAAATGAGATAGTATTAGAGTTAGAAGGGGTGGGACAATGATTTTGACACAACTACTATTGTAATTTTTGATATCAGTAATAGACAGACAATGAATTTTCTTGCTTTACCTGAGATTCTTGATGTGTTTCAATGGATTTATGTGCCTCTTTTATATCTTTCTTCCAGTATTATTGATGATAAATTACTCAGAATTCATATCATATATGCTCTGACTTCCTTTTAGCATTGACTCACTAATTATTCCCATGTGTTAATGTTTTTATGTCATTGAAACAGAAAAAGCCTCAGCTTCCATAAGTAGGAATGATTGCCATTGATTTCCTTTTACCGACTCCATAAGCCCAATTATAGTTGAATCTTATTCATTTTTCACCTGCAATCACATACACTAAAACATTCACAGAGTTAGCCATCTGTTTTAAGACCTAATTGAGTAAATCCTTTGATAAGTTGAGAGAGCCCTCTCAGACTGAAGAGGCTAATATTTAGTCAAAATATGGTTTGAAATAGTTACTCCAAGTTGACCATTGAAGCAACCCAACATGACTCAATTTGGTGATAAAATTTTTGCGCCATTATCGGGGACCGAAGGTGTGAATTTTCTCTAAGAAGAACGACAACGTTCAAATTTGACTTCTGATGGCGAACAGAAGTCAAACACAGGAAGGTTGTACCATTCACCTGGCGACTCAATTGTTCAAGATCTCGAGCTTCAAAGTTCAGAGCGACTTCACTGCCAAATAATCTAGTTTTCAGAACATCGATGGCGATCCAAGATGACAGGGTATGTGGATAACCCTTTATATGATGACATGTTACAAAGTGTAAGGGATGAGTTAGCATAATTTCATATAGATGAACATTTCTCAACAATAGTATTTCATTATTTGAAATCCAGTCAACTCATACCTGAAAATAAAATTTGTTTTCTTGGTTTAGTTGCTGAAATATTAGAAAACGAAATTGAACTATTGGATGTTCAAATTGAATCATATGATTTCCAAGATCCTAAAAATTTCTTGGAAAGTGTCTTCCTCCTCCAAAAAAAGAGGAAATTGTTATACCATTTGACTTGCAAATAGAGGAAGAATATGGTTATGAGCTTGATATTGTAGAGTTGGAATCAAGGTTCAGCCTTGATGACGAAAATGAAAAGGATATCCAGGATCAATTTGTCATTTAGAGCTTAAAATGGATATCAATAAATTATGTCTTCTATGATCCCATAATTGATTACATGGAAGAGTTCTATAGTCCAACTTTTCAAATATTTTTTCACTATGAAAAACAAACCCATTTCCTGTTACCTTTATCATTTCATAATGCATTTTTCTTTTCGTTCAAGCATAATCAAGGAGTTCAAGTATTAGATTAACTCATTGGTAGGATTTATTGGAGGTTTCATGTCGTTTGAATCAAACATGAAGATTGCAGCTTTTAGGGTAGGTAGGAGTGTGTGTGAATAAGCTCAAGTAGTCTGAGCATCTTTTCAGCATGTAAAGATTTATTCTTCAGCTTGGATTGCAGTCTTCAACAAGCTTGAGCCCGAGGAGAAGACCATAAGAGCTTGGGAAAGTCTTCATTAATTTCAGAAAATTTTCAATTTTTCAAGAGAGGCACTGGAACTACAAGTTCTTTGTTGTACCACAGGGGCACACCATCCCTAGTGGAGCCACTGTTATCACTCCCAATTTTTCAAATTTTTTTGATAGGGTCATCATAAGCTTCACCTTGTCTCATTAGGTTAGATTAGTCATTTGAAGATAAATTCACTTAATCATGCTTATTATAGGTCATAGACACTTCATTATTCTTTCCATTAGGGTCATATCCATAATAATCCACCTTGGGTGCACTTTCATAGTCATCAATTTAAAAAATGAGCCACTTGTCTAGTTTTTCATAGTTTCGTAGCGAATACAGTGGCAAGAAAAATGGATTTCACTACGAAACTACCTAAAATTTTTGTAGCAAACCTGCCAAAAGAAAATTGACGAATTTGTTATTTGTTATTGGTTTTGGGGAAAGGTGAGATCACCTAGTAGGTTATGATAGTTATCCAACATGTGAAATCATAAGTGCTTATCATCATTCCACTTTCATCCCTCCATTTGTCATTTTCCCTTTCATATTCGAATTTCATCTTTTAAAAAAAATCACCCAAGATCCTCTGTCATTACCCCTTCAGATTTTGCATGTATTTTTCATTTGTCATCTTAGAAAATTTTAGCTTGTGGCAAGCAGCTTGCTGTCCAATTTGTTTCTTTACAGGTGTCATATTTTTAAGAGGGAAGCATGGTTATAAAGGGAGATGGCCATGCTGAAGAAAGCATACAAAGGAGGCTCCATGGTTAGATAGGAGCTCATTGACCTTAATATATTCATGGAGGACCCTAGCTTTGCTGAAGCATTCACCAATTCAGGTTGCTTGAATTTTTGTTGGAGCTACAAGGGTATTCATTGTGTTTTTGGACTGTGTAAGTAGTAAATTTCAAGAGAAGCTTATGGGTGAACAAAGGTGAACTATGCAATACTGAGGGAGGTTATTTTCAATAATAGAACAAGGAACAATAACCTCTTTCAATTTTTTCACATGTGCTACAAATTTGGAGATTCGAAGATGTATTTGGGACCTATTTTCAAAATTCTGAATTTTCATGTTTTAGACACATGTTTATAATGCCGATTCCCGACATCTGGAGATGGTTTTAAAAACACCAAGAGAGGTTTTTCTTCAAAATGAACTTATTTACAAAACCTCCTCCATATTTTCAACAAATATCAATGATATGGATATAGGAGCTCATCTCTGAACCCTATTTTTTTAGAAAAAAACAGTCATTTTATTGGTAAATAAACTTGTTAAAGGTGAAAATGATGCTTTTTGAAGAGGGTGAGAGGAATTTTGAACCAAGTTTTCCTTATCATCCTTCATCATATCATCTTGCAATCCTACACACGAAATTTTGAAGAAAAAGGAAGAATTTTGAATTTTTTGCACTTTAGGTAGTTTCGTAGCAACTCCCAGGCTTGAAGCCCATAATCTGCTACGAAATTTCTGCAGGTGATTAGATGGAAAAAAGCATGGATAAACTCAAATTCAAGGCCTAGATTTTTTTTTTTTTTTAAACTCTTTTAACCCAAAAAACATGTCTACATCATCAAAGAGAGCTAATAGGTGGTAGAGGTTGGTGAACTAAATTTGCTACTAAACTACCCTACGAAACTGCCTATTGCACTCTGTTTTTGCAACAAAGTGTTTTTTGTTGTATTTTGATGTTTGGAAAGCATATTGAAGGGCATCCAACCACGTGGAGGAATTTAAAGGTAGCAGTGGGTCACTCCAACGGGGATTTACTCCTCGATAAATATGTCACCCTTCCAGTTCAGCGATGAAGACAGTGATTAAATGTTATGTTTATCTTCTCCTTAAAAGTAGGATGATAGGTTGTTATATCCAGTAGAGCTATTTGTGCTTTGATTATGATTAGTGCCACTAGAGAATTTAAGTATTTTTGATGTAATTATGCAGTCCCATTAGTTAGTGAATGTAATAAATAAATGGAAGAGTCCTAACAAGAGTTATAATGGAAGAGTTCTAACAAGAGTCCTAAGAATGATCACAAGAGTTATAATGAAGAATCTGAACAAGGAACAACATCAAAGGATCATACTTACTCAAATTTTCTTGTTGATCAACAAAAATTATTTGTGCATACTCTCAAAGATCCTTCGTAGCTCTGCTGGAATCTTCTATAGAAGTGAATTTCATAATGATCTTCAGTTATGTAGACAAATTCAAATGGTGGAACAAGTTGTCATCTCTCATGAATGGATTTATGATCAAAGAAGTGGAATGCATGTCCCAATCTAGTACCCAACTTCTTGATTGGCTTCATTGGAAGTGTGAGATCACTTGATTCAGATTTTATGCATAGCAAGTAGAGTAGGATCATTTAAATATAAATAAGTTTGAATATCAAGCATTTTTTTAGTTTCAGTTTTAAATTCAGCATGTGTACTTTCAGTTCTTTAGCAGCTATTGGTTTTTTAGTGCCAAGGTTATAGGTCAGAGCAAGTTGCATGTTTTCATTTTGAAGATGGGAGCAGCCCAATGGAGGTGGCATTGGAACTACTAGTTCTTTGTTGTACCACAGGGGTACACCATCCCCAGTGGAGCCACTGTTATCACTCTCAATTTTTCAAATTTGTTTTTGATTGGGTCATCATAAGCTTTACCTTGTATCATTAGGTTAGATCATTTATTTGATGAGAAATTCACTTAATCATGATTATTATAGGTCATAGACACTTCATTAGTCTTTTCATTAGGGTCATACCCACAATAATCCACCTTGGGTTCACTTGCATAGTCACCAAATCGGAAAAATGGCCACGTGTTTGTTTTTACAGAATTCCGCAGTAAATATAACTATAAAGATGAAAATGATGCTTTTTGAGGAGGGTAAGAGGCATTTTGAACCAAGTTTTCTTTATCATCTTTCATAATATCAATTTTCAGACCTATTGGTGAAATTTTGAAGAAAAAGGAGAATTTTTAATTTTCTACACTTTAGGTGGTTTCGCAGGGCCAGCCAGGCTTGAAGCCCAAAAAGCGCTGTGAAATTTCTGAAGATGAATTTTTGATAAAAATGGTGGTTAAACTTGAAATTAAAGATTGAGAATTTTTTTTATTAACTCTTTAAACATATCAAATAGATCCATGAAAGAAAAGAGAGCTAAGAGGTGGTGGAAATCGGTAAATTAAATTTGCTACCAAAAGTTGCTACAAAACTGCCTTGTTTTCCCCTGTTTTGCAAGTAAGTTTAAATTTGAAGGAATTTTGTCTTGAAGTGGTGCATTCAAGGTCATTATGTAGAGGTCAAATATGGTTAGGAGGATATTTTCATACAGGTTTGGTCCACGAAGCTGTCCAACTCACCTTCAAATTATCAATTCATCATGGAGGTATTTTATCATGTGTGATGGAAACAACTCCTTAAAAGTAGGAATACATGTTTCATGAAGCCCTCCTAATGGCAGTATAAATTCAAATTGATTTGAAAAAGTGTTTAAAATAGAGGCGCTACAAAAAGTTGCTACGAAATGAGCGTTACAAATTTTTTTGTACATGACTGTTTTATAAGTCGACTTCAAGTTTGATTTCTGAAAAAAAAGAAAATGGATTTTGGAAATATGAAAGACGTTTTTCTTCAGCACAGACCCGTCTAAAAAAATATCTCTCAGTTTTTGCAAAGCTATCCGGGTTTGGAAATTATACACTCATCTTTGAAGCCTAATTTTCAGAATTTTCACTAACCATATTTATGAAAAAATTGTAAAATTCGACTTGGAGGAGGTCCAACTCAACATTCACATGGCATAATGACACATCAGCACTCTAGTACACTTATAAAATTAGTTGGTTGTAGTTGATAAGGGTTAATAAATGATTTGTTGAACTATTTAATGAAAGAAGAGTCATTTTTGTATTCAAACTCTGCAAAACAGAAATATCCCTAAGAAGTCTCCAAGTGATGTAATCATATTTGAAATAGGTCTCTGAGGTGGGAATTCAAATTTAGCAAGGTGGAAAATCATTTGTATGAGTCCTCGTTCTATAAATGAGATAGTTTTAGAGTTAGAAGGGGTGGGAGAATGATTTTGACACAACTACTATTGTAATTTTTTATATCAGTAATAGACAGACAATGACTTTTCTTGCTTTACCTGAGATTCTTGATGTGTTTCAATGGATTTATGTGTCTCTTTTATATCTTTATTCTAGTATTATTGATGCTAAATAACTCAGAATTCATATCATATATGCTCTAACTTCCTTTTAGCATTGAGTCACTGATTATTCCCATGTGTTAATGTTGTTCTGTCATTGAAACAGAAAAAGCCTCAACTTCCATAAGTAGGAATGCTTGTCATTGATTTCCTTTTACTGACTCCATAAGCCCAATGGTAGTTGAATCTTCCTCATTTTTCACCCGCAATCACATACATTAAAACACTCATATAGTTATCCATCTATTTTAAGACCTAATTGAGTAAATCCTTTGATAAGTTGAGAGAGCCCTCTCAAACTGAAGAGGCTAATCTTCAGTCAAAAGCTGGTTTGAAATAGTTACTCCAAGTTGACCATTGAAGCAGCCCAACAGGACTCAATTTGGTGATAATAGGGTAGTGGAGAAAAGCCACCTCCATCTCCACCATCTTCGTCATCCTCATCATCTCCATCAACATCATCTTCCACTTCCACCACAAAAACCACTCACACTCACTCAAAAGCCACAAAAGGAAAAAATCCATTACTCAAATTGGACATTAAGTTTAAACTTCCCATGTACAATGGCAAGGTAAATGAAGAGAGGCTTGATAATTGGATACATCAATTGGAGGTGTATTGCAGAGTTCAAAACCTTCATGAAGATGACATAAAGATCTGGTTGGCTTCATTAAGGCTAGAAGGAGCAACACTAGTTTGGTGGGAAGCAAAGACTCAAGAGGAAATGCGAATCCATGGTAAGATATCCATTTCTTGGGTTGAGTTTATTTATTCCATTAAAATACAGTTTTATCCATTAGCCTATATGCAAAAATCCATTATGAGTTGGAAAAAATTTAGGCAACTCAAGGGTCAAACAGTTCAAGAATATAACCAGGATTTTAGGAAGGGCTTTGTTGTTAGGAATAAACTTGAATTCCGAAGATACACTCTTGAAATACATTGGGGGTTAACATCCTATTTGAAACATATTATCCTTATGTTTAACCCAAGAAATTTAGATGAAGTTTGTGTTCAAGACACACACTTAGAGGCAAGAGGGAAACAAAACATAGATGAGAAAAGTGAAAGTGAGGGTAAAAGAAAAGGAAATTTTTATGGAAGAGGAAAAAGAAATAGTTACGTAAAAAGAAGGAAAAAACTCACATGCAAAAACTATTCAAAGCATGCATGATGAAGACCGTTGTTGGAAAGTTCATCCCAAGAATTGAAACTGACAGTGAAAGCCAAAGAGAAGGGTAAAATTGTTGCTATAGTTGAACATGTACTTAGGTCGAGATTCAAGAGATGAGACAAGATTAGGGAAATGAGACAAGATTACGGCCATGGGTTTGAAAGGTAAAAACTATACGAAGCACCAATTCTTCAAAAATTGTGTAGAAATTTTCTGTTCCCACCCCGTTTCAGTTTCACCTTATTTCTCCAAATAGTTAAAAATGCCCTTTCCCATATCCTTACATTCAACAACAGAAAAATAATTTTTTGCTGAAAACACAAATTCTGGAAAATTTACAGAATGCTGGAAAATGCAGAAATAAAAATCAGCGAACTTAAAACAGCCATTCAACACATTTAAACACTGATATTTTTGGTCAACATGACCTTGGAAAAACCCCCTACAACTCTTGGGGAAAACCAGTTCAAAAGCTTCTCTTTTATTTTCTGAATATTGCTTTTTACAGTGAAACAGGAAAAACTCAGAAAAAATTCCAGCAACCAATTTACACACTTATCTCGATTTCCGTGCTTGCACACTACCTCGAAAATTGTGCCAAATCAGCAACAACAGAAAACAGAAAATTTACAGCACCTTAGGACAGCATTAAATGTTGTACGGCCACCTCGGGAAGCATGCCGGAACCGTCGTACTTTGCTGTACGGACTGTACAGATTTTGTACAGCAACCTCTCTTGAAATCCATGCCAAAAAACAGAGCTATAGCTGTTGTCCTCTTCCTCGGTTTTTGTGCCAGAAATGACAGCCACCCTCTTCCTTGAAAATTGTGCCTGATTCTTGTGCCTTGGAGTGTGTGCTTGTTGTTGTACCCTCTTCCTCGATTTATGTGCCTCCTCACTTGGAAACACTGCCTCTCCTTTGTTGTACGGATTTTCTGCCTCGGTATGTGTGCCAATAAATGTTGTTGTACCTTTGCTGAAATCTCTTCACTGCTGCCCTCCTTCTTCTCACTGCTCAGAAAAATCTCCAGCTCTCCTTCTCTCCTTCTCCCAATCTACTCATGAAAGAATGAATGACCTTTTCCCTCCTTTTCCTCCTTTAACCTAACCCTAAGTGACTTTTGGGGAATCCCTAAATCCAATGGCTGAAATAGATTGAGATCTAGGGCTAAGATTAAATGCTCATTTAAATCTCACTTTCTATTTTTTAATTCACCCCACTTTAATAAAGACCCACTTAGTCTTTTATTTCCAAAGTCACTTTTTCCTTTCTAATTTTATATTGACTTTAGTAAAGTCACTTTAAAATTAGACTTTAGTAACTTTATCACTTAAAGTCACTTTTAAATTAGATTTGACTTTATAACTTTATAAAGTCACTTTAGGAGAAAAATTAAATTCTTTTTGGACACTTTTCCCTAGGCCAAAGATCAAAGCCTTAGGGAACCACCTGTCCTCCGGTACCAAATTTCAACACTCCCTCTTACCGAGGAAGGTGTTTCTCACCACACCCATCTTGTCTCTGAAGTAGACATGCTTGCCCCGTGGTAAGGCTTTGGTAAGAATATCTGCAACCTGCTCATCAGTGGGAATATACTCAAGCTTCACAGCTCCTTTCTGAACATAGTCTCTGATGAAGTGATATTTGATCCCGATATGCTTTGACTTGTCATGAAATACTGGATTCTCAGTGAGTTTAATGCAACTCTGATTATCACAGTAAATCACTGAAGGTCTCAACGGCTGACCAAATAAGCCAAACAACATCTTGCGAAGCCAGATGGCCTCACAACTAGCTAGACTGGCTGCCATATACTCTGCTTCTGCTGAACTCAATGCTACTGACTGCTGCTTCCGGCTGAACCATGACACCACTGCCGAACCCAACCCAAAACAACACCTTGAAGTGCTCTTCCTATCAGAAGCACAACCTGCCCAATCAGAATCAGTGTAACCTGCCAATCTCACTCCATCCCCCTGCCTGTAGTCCAGACCATAATCCACTGTCCCCTGCAAGTACCGCAAAATGTGTTTTGCGGCCACCCAGTGAACCTTCCTAGGCTCACACATAAACTGACTCATCGTGTTGACTGCAAAACAAATATCTGGTCTAGTGTTGACCAAATACATCAAGGAACCAATCAGCTGCCTGTACGATGTGGGATCCACCAACTCGGAATCCGAAGCATGAAGCTTCTTCCAGTTGGTGATCATCGGTGTCGACATGGGTCTACAATCCTCCATGTGGAATCTTCCAAGGATGTCCACAATATACTTCCCCTGTCCCAGGAAGAAATGCCCCTCCTCCTGCCACACCTCCAAACCCAAAAAGTAATGCATCAAGCCGATGTCCTTCATCTCAAACTCCGCCGCAAGATCTCTTTTGCAGTGCTCTATGAGTCTCTCTGCACCTGTAATGACTAAGTCATCCACATACAGCACCAGAATGAGAGGCTCCTCACCTATCACAATATAGTAAAGGTTCGGATCTGCCTCACTCTTTGTGAAACCCATCTCCTGCAAGTATGTATCTATCTTGGAGTACCAAGCTCTGGGAGCTTGCTTCAGGCCATAAAGGGCCTTCTTCAATCTGCACACATGGGACTCCTTCCCATGCACCTCAAAGCCCTGTGGCTGCTCAATGTACACCTCCTCCTGTATGAAGCCATTGAGAAATGCGGTCTTCACATCCATCTGGTGGATATTCCAACCCATCTCTACTGCTATCGATATAATGGAGCGGATCGAAGTATATCGAGCCACGGGAGCGAAGGTCTCCTCATAATCAACTCCCTCTACCTGGGAGAACCCTCTAGCCACAAACCTCGCTTTGAATTTCTCAATGCTGCCTTCTGCAGCATGCTTTACCTTGTGAAGCCATCTGGAAGTAACCACGGATTTTCCCTCAGGCCTCGGCACCACCTCCCAAACATCATTCTTCATGATAGAAGAATACTCCTCCTGCATGGCCTCTCTCCAGACCTGCTGGCTAGCTGCCTCCTCATAGCTAGAAGGCTCATAGTCAAGGATGTTGGTAGCCATTGCCATATAGCTACAAAACCTCTCAGGTGGTCTGCTCTCTCTGACCGGCCTCTTAGGCTCAGCAACAGATGTGGCATCTCTCAAGGTGTCCTGAAGCCACTTAGGCTTCCTCTTCCCTGAGTGCACTTCTCCCGCCGGAGAATAAAACTCCTCCTCCTCAACATCATCATCGGATCTGAACTCTGAGGTATGCGTACGATGTCCTCCTGCATGCACACGAACTTGTAGAAGGCGAAGTGCCGTTTGAGCGTCCATCGGTGGACTCCCTAGTGAGCTTGCTCTATGGGTACTGCGCATGCGCCGAAGCACCACCCCTACGACTCTTCATTCAAACAGCAGCGATGGACACGACAAGCGTCATAGATGTACCTCAGGATCCTCCTGATCCCTGCCCACTGGATCCCTGCGACTGACTCAACTGCTGCTGAGGGTCTGGCTGATCCAGATACTCTAACTCCCGTGACCTCCTAAAGGCCCTGTCCTCCTCGAACTTCACATCCCGTCTGACAACAACTTTCCTCTGCGCGGGAATGTAAATCCGAAAGGCCTTGGAGGTCTCACTGTAGCCCACAAAGATACCCTTCTCTGCGGTGGGCTCTAGTTTGGTCCTCTTCTCCTTGGGTATGTAGGAGTATGTCATGCACCCAAAGATACGAAGATGACCCATATCAGGCTTCTTCCCAGAAAAAGCCTCCTGCGGAGTCATGTGCCCCAAGGCACGATGCGGACTCCTGTTCTGCAAGTAAACAGCTGTGTTGCAGGCCTCTGCCCACAAAAACAATGGCAACCCCTGATCATGCAACATGGCTTTGGCAGCCCCTCCGATGGATCTGTTCTTCCTCTCCGCAACCCCGTTCTGCTGGGGGTTGTAAGGAACAGTGAGCTCCCTCCTAATGCCTGCCTCAGCACAATAGTCAACAAACTCTCCAAGGGTGTACTCTCCTCCATTGTCCGACCTCAGGGACTTGATCTTCCGACCTGTCTGTGTCTCCACAAGAGCTCTGAACTCCTGAAACCACTTGAAGACCTCACTCTTGGTCTTCAAGAAATAAATCCAAGTCCTCCTGGAGTGATCATCAATGAATAAAACATAGTACTCATATCCACTCAAGGAAACATGAGACATCCGACTGCTCACATCGGAATGAATCAAATCAAGTATCCCAGTCGCTCTGCTGTCACTGCTGGGAAAAGGGGATTTGGCAAACTTTCCCATCGCACATCCTCTGCAAGTATCAAAGTGATCAGTACTGAACTCTGGCACACCTGTAGTGATCTCCCGCAAAGTCCTCAAGGCTCCATGATGCATGTGCCCCATCCTGCGGTGCCCAATCTCACACTGCTCAGAACTGCTAGCTCTGCTGTCGGTACTGCTGCTCAATGCCAAAAGGGACTGAAATGCAAACTTGTACACCTTTGCATGGCGTACACGTATCACTCTAGCTGAATCAGCTGGAGTGCCCCTGGGATACATCAACACCTGTCCTCCCCTGAATAGTATCTCATATCCTCTGTCCTCCAAAGCTGAGATGGATATGAGGTTCTTCCTCATCCCTGGCACATAAAGAACATCTGACACCTTCAAGGGAGGTTTAGACTCCCTCTGAAATGTCAGTGTTCCCACACTGACTGCTCTAACAACTCTGTCATCACCGAGTACTACCTCTATATCAGTGCCACTCTCTGAAAGCTATGAGAAGTACTCACGGACTCCTGTCATATGACGTGAAGCCCCACTGTCCACATACCAGATACCTGAAGATGCTCCGCTAGTCGAGGGAAATGCATGCTCCCTCTGAACCTCTATGGCAGGTAATCCTACACTAGAGGACTCACACGCAATGAACCCAAACTCCCGGTCAAAGCGATCTGCAAAGTCCTCAACCTCTGCTGATGCTGCCATGCTCTGGTTCTTCCCCTTCTTCTTCTTCTTCTCTGGACACACAACTGCATAGTGTCCCATCTTCTGACAATTCCAACACTTCACTTTGGAATAGTCCTTCTGTGTGTTATCCTGTTTACCTTTACCTTTGCCTTTGCCCCCACCATTGCTTGTGGAAACCTGCTTCTTCCCTTTGCCTTTCTTGCGTCCTGCCAACAGTGCTACATCCTCATCCTGCTCAACTGGCTTGGCTGCCCCAAGCTGACCTTTCCTGATCTCTGTCTGAATGCAATCATCCCAAAACCTCTCCCATGTGGGAAGGGTCTCATGTGCACAAACCCCATCAGCAAAGTTCATCCATGAACTGGGGAGGCCATTCACTGCTATCCGCACCAACTCAGTGGGTTGAATGACCTCTCCAATTGCTGCCAACTCATCTCTCACATTAGTAATCTTTGTGAGATATCCAGCTACACTATCAGTCTTACCCATCTTAATGGTTTTCAGCTTCTCCTTCAAGACCATTTTCCGGTTCTCATTGGTACTTTGGTAGAGATTGGACAATGTTGTCCACATCTCATGAGCATTTCTCTTTCCTCTCACATGAGGAATGCAATGGTCTTTGATTCCGTCTAGAATCAGTCTCTTACCCTTGTTGTTCTTCCTATTATATGCTGTCAACTAAGTAGCATCAGTAGGCACATTAACACGCTGCTGTGTGGTATGAACCATGATATCCCAGACTTCTGCCTCCTCAAAGATACTCTGCATTCTCTCCTTCCAAACGCTGTAATTGGTATGCCCATCCAACCTATCCTCCACCCTCAATCCCAATGACATCCTGCTGTCCTAAAACTGAAAAATAGCACTGCTGTAGTAAAGATAAAAATTTTGTTTGTGAAAAAATCAGCTTGCTGGAATTTTCTGAGTGAAAAATCAGCAGGCTGTATTTTTCTCCTTGCTGTCCCAAACTGCACTTTCAGCACTCAAGCTCTGATACCATGTAGAAATTTTCTATTTCCTGATCCCGGTTTTCAGTTTCACCTTATTTCTCCAAATAGTTAACTGCCCTTTCCCATATCCTTACATTCAACAAACTGGAAAATAAATTTTTTTTGCTGAAAACACAAATTTTGGAAAATTTACAGAATGCTGGAAAATACAGAAATAAAAATCAGCAAGTATAAAACAGCCATTCAACACTGATATTTTTAGTCAACATGACCCTGGAAAACCCCCCTACAACTCTTGGGGAAAACCAGTTCGGAAGCTTTTCTTTTATTTTTATGAATATTGCTTTTTACAGTGAAACAGGAAAAACTCAGAAAAAATTCCAGCAACCAATTTACAGACTTATCTCGATTTCCGTGCTTGCACACCGCCTCGGAAATTGTGTCAAATCAGCAACAATAGAAAACAGAAAATTTACAGCACCTTAGGACAGCATTAAATGTTGTACGGCCACCTCGGGAAGCGTGCTGGAACAGTCGTACTTTGTTGTACGGACTATACAGATTTTGTACAGCAACCTCTCTCGAAATCCGTGCCAAAAAACAGAGTTGTAGTTGTTGTCCTCTTCCTCGATTTTTGTGCCGGAAATGACAGCAACCCTCTTCCTTGAAAAACGTGCCTGATTTTTGTGCCTTGGAGTGCGTGCTTGCAGTTGTACCCTCTTCCTCGATTTCTGTGCCTCCTCACTTGGAAACACTGTCTCTCCTTTGTTGTACGGATTTTCTGCCTTGGTATGTGTGCCAATAAATGCTGCTGTACCTTTGCTGAAATCTCTTCACTGCTGCCCTCCTTCTCACTGCTCAGAAAAATCTCCAGCTCTCCTTCTCTCCTTCTCCCAATCTGCTCATGAAAGAATGAATGACCTTTTCCCTCCTTTTCCTCCTTTAACCTAACCCTAAGTGACTTTTGGGGAATCCCTAAATCCAATGGTTGAAATAGATTGAGATCTAGGGTTGAGATTAAATGCTCATTTAAATCTGACTTTCTATTTTTTAATTCACCCCACTTTAATAAAGACCCACTTAGTCATTTATTTCCAAAGTCACTTTTCCTTTCTAATTTTACATTGACTTTATTAAAGTCACTTTAAAATTAGACTTTAGTAACTTTATCACTTAAAGTCACTTTTAAATTAGATTTGATTTTATAACTTTATAAAGTCACTTTAGGAGAAAAATTAAATTCTTTTGGACACTTTTCCCTAGGCCAAAGATCAAAGCCTTAGGGAACCACATGTCCTCCGGTCAACCAAATTTCAAAATTGTTCAAATGATACTCATGATGAAAGATACAAAAATAGAACTTTTCATATTAGAGTTGTCTCTAAACATACCAAGGTGATACACT